>APFE031376210.1:93240-112603 GCA_000404065.3 Pinus taeda
AAAGCAGAAGCAGTCCAAGGGTTAACCAAGTTGAAATGGGATTTTTACCAGGTATACATGGTAATGTCACATAGTCATTGAATGACTCTCAAGTATATCATCAATTTTACTAAGAAGATAATGCCAGCTCTTGTCAATTCTGTTTGCTTAACTCAACCAAAGATGGAAGACAGTCAGCCGACTCCACTCAGGAAAATACTGAATGCTTGCGACATTAAGGAGCAAATTTAGAAATAATTAGATAATAGATTTAATTATAGAAATATTTTTGCTTAGAAAGAGGACAGTCATTTAAACCGAATCCTCAATTTTTGTAAATAAGTTATTTAGTTAGTAGTATTTAAACCCTTCTCATGCATTTAGAGAAGGGTCCAGAAATTTATCAAAAACTTGTCCACAGAACATGCACTTTTGCACTCTTAGAGGAGGTTTTGGTGAATGAATGGAACAAGGTTTATTTGATATTTGTATTGGATATCTACTACTGATATTGCACTTATGTACTCTTAGTGGATGTTAAATCAAGGAGAGATAAATCAATTGTCGCTTGAAGCTCATGAGTAGGACTAGTTATAAATGGTACTTTTATCTCTTAACCATTTCTGCTTATGCGTTAAAGCGATATTCAGTTTTTAGGTGTTTATATATTACAGCATGGATGTCTGAGTTATCATTTGGCACTTTTGTACGATGATAATTATTTGTTTATGTTTAGTGTATGGATAGCTCATTTATGCGATAAGTTTTCACAATTGTTTCATCTAACTTCTTATACGAAATAGTTCATCTTTATTGAATTCTTTTCTTCTAATAGCTGAATGATCTTTATTACCAGTTATTGTTTGAAATCTTTTTAGATCGCATAGAAGAAAGATCACATCCCGGGTTAGCATAAATTTTGATGTTTTTCTGTTTATTAGAATACAATAGCATAGCATTAGATTAGAATTAGGATAGAAGTATTCCATTTAGAATAGGAATACCATCTTTCTTACACACACACACACTGAATTGGGAAACTGGTCCCATATCCCCAGTCGGACCCGCTACACCAAACGGATAAGGAGCTGCCAACCAAGGTCCGGACTGGGCGGGTATCCCCCTTGTTGTTGACCCGATTTTTGGGGCCTTCAACAGAATGCATCAGCAGTTGCTAACCATGGTCTACCAAGGATGATAGGGTGTCCTCCTAAATTGGATTTTGGCTAAAAAACTAAAAAGTCCACTGGATACTCCCAAGAGTCCAGTGAAACAATTATGTCCTCCAAAATCCCTTCAGGAATCACTTTAGACCTATCAGCGAGTTCTAGAACAATTGTTGTGTGCTGCAAGTTTGTGAGTTGGAGTGTTTTCATGATTTCAAGAGTCATCACATTTATGGCGGCCCCAAGATCAATTAAAGTGTTTGGAATATGTATGTTGTTAATGATTGTAGTGACTCTGGGAATACCAGGATCAACATACTTTTCCATTGAAATGGTGTTTGTCATAAGGCCAACTAAATGTCCAATAACATGAATGGTTTGTGGATCAACTCTTTTCCTAGTAGGCTTCTTAAGGCACAGTTCTTTGATGGCTTTAGTATATATGGGAATGTCTTTTATGGCTTGTAATAGCAGAATTTTTATGTAGACATTCTTTAGCTTATCTAAAACATCAAACTGTGGTGTAGACATTGGAAGTTTTGTTTGAACCAATCGGTCTGGAAAAGGTGGTGGATGCAATGGTTGCATCTGTTTGTGTTTGATGTCATCATTTGGTTTCCTTTGAATGGGAATTTCATTTTAATTTTCTTCGTTTTCTCCTTATTTTACAACTGTTGGGGATTCTTTGTGAAGTACCTTCCCAGACCTCAAATTGATATTTTGCAAGGGTAATGTGGGATATGAGGGTCCCTCATCTACATTGTAAGCTGGTCTCTCTACTCTATTATTTGGATTTGGTACGGGTTGAGCAGGGATTTGAGTAGGTCTAAGAGGTTGGGGGTTATATGGAAGTTGCAATTGTGGTGGATTTATTGGTGGAGGAGCAGGCAATGCTTGTTGAGTGGGTTGGGATTGATGTGGGTAAACAACTTGCTGCTGAGGATATTGCTGATATGATTGAGGATATGGTGAATATGGCTGATGGTATTGTTGATATGGCTGCGAATATGGTTGGTATGGTTGAGGGTATGATGGATATTGTTGAGAGTATTGCTGGCATGGTCTCCATTGTTGTTGTGGGTAACTTTGGTGCTGCCATGGCATGGGTACATTCCATGAATTCTGAGCATACATCTAATCATGTGCAGGAAATTGTAAATGCTGATTTGGGAACATACCTTGAGGTGGAGGTCTTGGCTGCCATGGTCTCTTTGCGCCCATAAAATAGACATTCTCCATATCTGTATTGACTACCACATTACAATTATGCAAAACCTTAACTTTAGAGCAATGAAATATATCATGATTTTCAGTACAAAAGGCACAAACTTGAATATTCTCCAATGGACAATCTTTTAAGGCATGCTTCTTCCAGCATTTCAGACAAAAGATAGCCATCATTTGATCTTCCTTTTCTTGTCTTTTCTTAGCTTTAAGAGTGTCAATTTGGGTCCCTAATGTACTCAACAGATTTGTTTTGAATTCCTCTAATAAGTTTCCTATTTCAGCTCGTCTGACACTAGCTGAAGCAGATTTTGTGGCTTTGGATGATATGGTTCTTTTCCCAATTTTTGCTTTGCTCCTAGAATACTTTTCACATAGATCAGCAATTTCTTCGAAAGGTAAGGTGGAGATATCACCTTTGCCCATCAAATTAAGATCATCTAAGTATTCCTCTCGAATGGCCTTCAAGAATATTGTTCTAATGAGATCAAGAGTCATGGATCGATGTTTTGATTTTTATAAATTGTAAGCAAATCGTTCCAAATACTCCTCTAGGCTTTCATCCTCTTGTTGATTCATCCTAAAGATATCATCTTTAAAATCCTTTGATCTACAATAAGGTTGATATTTCCTTAGAAATATTCTTTGCATGCCATTCCAATCAGTGATTGCATGCTCACCAAGTCCCATGAACCATCTTAGTGTTGATGCCTTTAATGTTGCTGGGAAGAGTCTTAAGCCTATGGGCATCATCTGTGTAACCATATGTTCGACATACAATGTCAAACTCAAACAAGAATGAATCTGGGTCTTCTGAAGCCATGCCATAAAAATTTGGTAACACGGAAGGAGGTATGTTTTTCATTTTTGTTTCCTCATCAGTGTTGTCTTCTGGTTCGTGGATAGGAAATTTAAAAGTTGATTCTTCCTCCTCTCCTTGATCGTGTTGTTGTTCAGGAGTGGGTCTTCTTGCTGATCCTCCTCCTTCCTCAGCCATTTTTATAGATTCTTCTGGTGATTTGATTGTTTGTTCGGTATCACTTGTTCCAAAGAGTTGTTGTATAGATTGTTGAGTTATTTTTCTACTTTCTCTCTTTGCAGAAGATTCAGGGAGATGTTTCTTCTGAGATTCGTGTGCCAATAAGATTTGTCTCTCAATAAGTGTAAGTCTTTGGCCCTGATTTGTGTTTATCCTCTTATTTTTGTATGGTGGTTTCCTCAGCTGGTGTTGTGTGTTCAGTTTTTCCCAAAGGGTCTGCTCTTGGTGATAGGTTATTTTTTGGATGGGGGGTTTTTGTGAATCTACCTCTATTATCTCTAGATCTAGGCATAAGCAAACATGATTTCTAAAGTGACAGTCAAATTTATGTTGTGTTTTTGTTGATTTTTTGATTTATTTATTTTTTTAATTTTGATTGAGTTTTTTTTTTTTACAAAATCCTCTAACTACGCCTCCCCGGCAATGGTGCCAAAATGTAGTGGCCAATCTAGGGTGCTAGATTAGACTAGATTTATTATCGACCTGGGTAAGTAAACTTCAAGGCATGTGCCTAAAATCTATAGACATAAAGGATTCCTAACTAAGTGTTTGTTGTGATAGGCGACAATACTTCTTTACAGAAGGTTGAGGTATGTTTCCCCTCACTTTAACACTCAGATTACCTAGATTATCTAATTGTCCCAAAGATACAAAGTATAGCTAGACTGAGATTTTGGTCCCCTTACAAGGATGTTGTGCACAAAACTCTGTCTAGTTAATACTGAAGCACTCATAAAGAAATAAAAAACACAGCGAACTTTAAATACACAAACAGAGTCTATGGAAATACTTTAAAACATAACGCTGGATCAAATCTCTTACAAGACCTGGTTCAATGATCTAACGATGATATCTTTAAGCAACCACCATAAATACTATTTGTGGGAAATCGTAATCGAATTAACAAAATCATGAGCATGGAAATAACATTAACAATATGCATTCTATGTAAATTCAAGAGCTATGGAAATGACATTAAATGATATGCGTTCTATGTAAATTCAAAAGAAATGGAAACGAAAGGAACAATATACCAATCCACGCACGGCCCGTCCACGTTTCAATGGTACACTGGAATGAACTCAATCAATCGCCAATATTAACGCATAGACAATGCTGGAGTGAAATCGTAATTATATTCAAACACTGAAAATTGCAATCACATATATGAATTCGGTTCTCCAAAAAAATACACAGAGATAATCGTAACTTGTCCTGAAAACAAAAATGATACCGAGCCTTTATCTACCTTCCTATCTTGAATTGAATGCACATTCATTGAAGCAGATGTTTCTGCTTTTAGAATGGAGTGATTTATTAGAAAAATGCAGAAAACAAGAGTGAATTATCAGATTGCAAAACTAATTACTCCCACCGCCTCATAGTGGATGCCAACATCTTCAAAACGCAACCCCTTAAAAACGTCAGTTTTGAAAAGTAGTTTGTAATCAAACCAGGGAAAATGTAGACAAACAAGACATGGGTTTTTTCCATAATAGAATGAATTATATAACCCAGAAATCGTTTGCTTAAATTCCTAACGGTCTAAGAGGAAATCGTGGTTCTTCGGGACCCTATTTTGGTAACTGCGTGAATAAAAACGGTTTTTACAATTAATGTGCAAAAAATTATGGGTTTTGCTGGCACTGAAGCAGATTTTGAGCTTAAAAAGACATGGTAATTCTTTTCTTTGGGCATTGATTTAAAAACAAACGTTGATGAGTTTGGAAACTTCATTTTAGAGTTAGTTTATTTTGAGAATTTTTCTTATTAGTTTTTAATAAATTAAATTGTGTTGATTTTACCATTCAAAAAAAAAAAAAAAAACTCAACTTAAATTGATAAATTGAAAAAAAATAAATTTATTATTATTATTATTATTTTAATTTGTTGATAATAATAATAATAATAATAATAAAATCAACATAAAAAAAAGTCAAAAATCTGTCTTCATTACATTTGATAATTTCTTTAAATTTGTTGTTAAAAAAAAAAAAAACATTCACAAAATTCACGCAGATTTGAAAATAAAAAAATGGAACACTTGGAAACAAATTTTGAGGAACAATTTATCAAACATTTGGAGGATTCTATAAATGATGATTATCTTGTTTCAATAGCTTCAAGTTGGCATAACATATTTCTGTTGCATGCTTTTATATCACATACTCATATGCAGACCACAACAGATCTTTCTAATGCCAATCTTTTTGCCGAGCATATTTCATCTGACCCAAACAGGGAGTATTACTTTTCATGGTTATTTTAAGAATGGATTGATTTTAATATCATGATTAAGTCAATTTCAGCACTTTGATTGTCCTTAATATGTTTTATTGGTATGAAATTTTTGCGTAAGAATCATGAAGGAAATGGCCATTTCTTCTTGAACACACTTATGTTTTCTTTCTGCCAAGTTTTTTTACAGGTTACAGGATAATCAAATGATCATAAGGAGATTACATTGTGACGACAATTGGTCTTCCAAAGACTACATTCATGAAAAATTCTAAAGACAAATCCAACTCCACAACCACTACCTTGCACCTCCCTTCTTTTTGACGCAGATTTTGAATTCCACCAATTGTAAATCCATAAAGCATGACATTTCCATATCCATTTTTCACAGCAAAAGTTCATCTTCATACACCATGCATTTTTCATGACTTAATACATTTTTGCCTTCTATTTTTCCTTTTGAATAAAACTCATTCCCTTTCCATGATTACAATGCCTTGTTTTCCTTGCCATGCTGATCCACACTGCTTGCCGTGAGTTCTTTCCATTATAGTACTACCAAACCTTTTTGTACAAACTCACGGTCACTGATGTGGGATTCCTTAAGGCCCACCTTTCAACAAGTCTTGCTCCATCGACATCAGCACCTTATCTGGGAAATAGACTAGAGTTCCTTTTGAGTACCTAGAGGCTTTCATGCCTTAATGGCAAGTTCTCTTGCTGACGATCATGGGAATACATCAATGTCCCTTGATCTTCAGATCTTGCAAGTGGCTCAACCTCGACACATCCATTCACACTTCGCAAGATGTACTCAGGTACCTTGGCACTCATTGACATCAATGGTGAGTTGCCTCGCATTGGTTAACGACATACATCAATGGCCGGTAATCCAATGATTTCTATTCATGCTCGACATCGACACATTCTTTCGCATGATTAGAATTGTACCAAGAAGTTTAGTAGCAAGTGAAGACTATACACTTTTTCACAACTCCCTCAGCAGTTACAGCAGCATTCATTCTTATCTATGAGAGTACCACAATTCCACTTTCAACATTTATCTTTTCCATGATTTAGCATTAGTAGTTCAGATTCCTTCATCTCCTAGGATCCAGTTACAACAACATCAGTCACATTTTCCTGATCCAGCAGCAGCAACAGCTACATTCCTCTTGCATAGTTCATCATTCTTGGGTAAGTAGAGGTATGTTGTTTTCTAATCTTTAATCATGCAATTCCTTATATGCTAACTTGAAAATCTTGGAAAATTCCCTCACAATGCTACATTTCCTTTCATGAGCCATGTCAAGTTGCATGAGGACATGCAACCAATTCAGTTGATGGGGGGAGAACTATATTCACTTCCATGATTCCATTTCTTCACCACACTACATATTCACTTCCATGATTCCATTTCTTCTTTACAGAAGGTTGAGGTATGTTTCCCCTCACTTTAACACTCAGATTACCTAGATTATCTAACTGTTCCAAAGATACAAAGTATAGCTAGGCTGAGATTTTGGTCCCCTTACAAGGATGCTGTGCACAAAACTCTGTCTAGTTAATACTGAAGCACTCATAAAGAAATAAAAAACACACCGAACTTTAAATACACAAACAGAGTCTATGGAAATGCTTTAAAACATAATGCTGAATCAAATCTCTTACAAGACCTGGTTCAATGATCTAACGATGATATCTTTAAGCAACCACCATAAATACTATTTGTGGGAAATCGTAATCGAATTAACAAAATCATGAGCATGGAAATAACATTAACAATATGCGTTCTATGTAAATTCAAGAGCTATGGAAATGACATTAAACGATATGCATTCTATGTAAATTCAAAAACAATGGAAACAAAAGGAATAGTATACCAATCCATGCAGGGCTCATCCACGTTTCAATGGTACACTGGAATGAACTCAATCAATCGACAATATTAACGCATAGACAATGCTGGAGTGAAATCGTAATTATATTCAAACACTGAAAATTGCAATCACATATATGAATTCGGTTCTCCAAAACAATACACAGAGATAATCGTAACTTGTCCTGAAAACAAAAATGATACTGAGTCTTTATATGCCTTCCTATCTTGAATTGAATGCGCATTCATTGAAGCAGATGTTTCTACTTTTAAAGTGGAGTGATTTGTGGTCATTCTAAGATGAACTGATTTCCAAAAAGACAAAATGAAACCGGTTCAGAAACCATGGCTTTTACTGCCTTTGTAACCAAAAGGCTGGGGTTTGACCCAACGTTGACCGCATAAGTAGGAGATTTTGATCTGCTGTAAAATCGATTTTTCTCCATGCTTGTACATTCAGGAGCTCGTCCCTATCCACTGCTTTGGCTTGCCTGTCATTCCATGTGTCAGATGATAAACCATTTACAGGATGTGATGTCTTCCTGCAACCTTTTTGTTAAAAATTCCTAATTTCTAACATAAAAATTCATAAATTAACTTTAATGCAAACTAACAACTATAACGCTATTAACTAATCAATTTTGATGGATGTAAAGGGGTCTATGGAGGGAAAAGATAGACAATTGATGATGTTTTTAGAAGAAAAAGAGGGTAATGGAATGGTACCAGCAGGGCCCGAGCCCCTCCCTTCATCCACTCCATAACTGATAGATTTTTCAACTATTTTTCTTTGATGGTCATCTACCATATTCTTGTTCATGATTAATTTCACGCCATAAACTCTTGCTCAACATAGTCTGACCAAAAAGTTTCATATTTTTTATGCCCTGTCACCAAATCTCCTTTGGCATAGAAATAACCTCCAAATTAACTAGGTGAAACTTCTTGACATCCCTAGAACCTACCCAAGTAAATTTTGAAATATATGAGTTGATCCTCTTAATGATGTGTTTTGGCAATGAGTAAAGGTGCATCTAGTAAACTGAGACGATATGTAAAACTAAAAAAAACCAATATCATTCCCCCCTCCCCCCACAAGGTGAGCCATTTATATGACCATAGAGACAACTTTTGTTCAAACTTTTCCAGCAACCACTCCCAGTCTTTGTTGTTATATTATTAGGTTTTAGAATGAAATCGAATAGACTACAAGTATTTGTTTATCGCTCTCATCAAGGCCTCATTTGGATCAACAACAATAAGAATGGATTTGGAAGAGACTTGATCTAGATCTCTTCAGCTACCGAAATTAACCAAGATCTTTTACTTATGTGATGTTAGCATAATTGCATGTGAAGTGTACGAAAAGCCACATGTGAATGCTTTAAAGAAGATGAAACATAACGACATCCATCAAACTAAAGAACACACACACACATTGATAACAAGGTTCACCTAGTGTGGGTTACGTCTTCGGGTCCAGTGTCAAGAGTGGGGAGTCGCTTCATTAAATACTGCAAAATGATGATGACGTACATGGTATATTCTTTGTCATTATAAGGATAAACTCCCTCAACAAGAGTGGCATGTCTCTCCACAAGTTGTATTAAATAAAATATTATTGCACCGAGATGCGCTCTCTAACCTAGTATGGTAGAGATGTTGTAATGTCATGTAACCATTTTGACTTGTCAAAATAAAATTAAAATTAAAATGTTAAAATAAAAATAACTTCAAACTAAAATAATAAAAACAAAAATTCTACATCATTATTGTTATTATATTTATTATTTTTTGTTGGGTAGTTAAGGTTAAGGTAAACTTGACTTGGTCAAGTTACCTGTGGTTTTTTAGCTCAATATTTATGAGAACCCATGGTATTGATCGATGGTATTCATGTGGAATATAACCTATTTAAATGGGAAATTAAATCTAGCCTAGATACATCTTAACTCTAGATCTACCAAGCTCCGAGAGGGATCAAATCTTTCAAGATGCAAACTCTTTTATTGTGAGAAAAAAATTTATCCCTTTGGAAGCTGAGTAGATCTTGAGTTAAGATCAATCTAGGTTGGTCATAAAATCATAACACTTTAAAATAATAGCTTACAATTATAAATATAATGTAAATAACAATTATAAGTTTGCTTACCTTGGATGATGCTAAACATATCCTTCTTACTTGCCATTTTTAACTCTCAATTACATTTAAAAAGAAATAGTTCCACCAAGTGTGAAGCTTGTATGGATTTTAGACAAAGTGATAAAAACAAAATGAAATTTGATAATCAAATTAATTTGGAAAAAAATAAAATTAAGTTTATATATATATAAAGATTAGTCAAAAGTTTACCTTCAAAAAGTTAGGAAAGGTAAACATATCAATATGGACCAACATCTTACCATAGAATCGTAACAGTGTAAAATAATAGTTTGTCATTATGAACATCATGTAGATAACCATTATAGTTAGCTTGTTTTGGGATGAGGTGAAACTCACCCTTATCTAATGCCCTTTTCCACCCTTAGTTGTATCTAAGGAAAGATAGTTCCACTAAGTGTGGAGCTTGATCTTGTTTGTCATGGGTGATGGAATTTGATGGTCAAACTAGTTTGAGGAAGAATTTAAACTCCAATTAAAGAATGTTGTAGGCTAACTATTCTACATTTTGAAGGTTTTCTGGGCATATTTTCTTGCCAAAATTGCCTAAAATTTGGCAAGAATTTTTAGGAATCACAAGTTTGATGTCTAAACTCTACATGATTCGAGTGCCCCATGGGTTTTCTGTCGCATTGAAACCATTTATGCATTCAAAAAATGGATTTTAAACATAAAAAAAAAACACGATCTAAACAAAAATTCTTTCATTGACCAAAAAGTCCAAATGTAGAGTAGTTAGGCAACATCTTAAAGAATGTTATTAGCTTCATTATGATTTTTGCCCCAAGGGTTATACAGCTTGAGTGGGCCTAATGGTTAAGAGCATGTGTTTCCTCCTAAGAGGTCACAAGTTCAAAACCAGAGGGGGGTAGAGTATATATGGCTTCTTAGACTTAGCAATGAAATCGATGCACGGAGGTGGGTCCCTTGTTTCACAAACAAGGGGGTCTCATACACCAATTTGGTGTATGGCTTAGTCGTGACCTTAAAATTGGATAATAATAATAATTATTATATTTTTTTAAAATGGAGAGATTATGTCGAAGAGTTACATTTAAGAAGCTAGTAAGAGTAAGGGCATACTCTATCTATTCTACATTTTTACTTCATGGCCATCATATTTTTCCATCCTCAAGCAGTCTGACATCTCCTCCAAAATCACAACCTGGACCCTTTGTTTCCCATATATATAGTTATTCCTTAGTAGTCTTTTTTTCTCAAAAAGAAAAAACCAACATACTTTTTATTAGATAGGAAGATGTTTACATTCTCATAAATAACCTTGTTCTACTCCATACACTTGAATTCTACGAGTACTATATGATTAATCATGGATTTTTGTCCTCCTTTCTAAAAACCCACGAAAGCACCTTCCTGTATTGAGACTATCTATATCTTATCTTTCTCAACAACTAAATCATGTATTGTCACAAAAAGTGATATGACCAGAATACCTATTAATACATCCTATATCACTTTAACACAAAAACTTGCCCACAGGGAAAATATAAATGTACCATACATATTATAAATATTTATAAGATATCTATTTTCCGTGACCTCTAAAGATAATTATCGTAGAAAGTTGAAAAAAAAAGATCTCCAAGTAGTTTATTGCAGCCTTCCTTTGATAATGTATCTGCAACTACAATTTGTTCCATGTATATGTGTGTGAAGTTCAGTCTTTGGAATGTGTCAGTCAATGATTTGATGCGCTTCATCTAGTTAATGAGTTAACATGGTTCTACAGAAGACCCCTTCTTTACCCAGGCAATAACCACTTTGGAATCTCCAAATACTTCTATAGGTTTGATGGATAACCAATTTGCACATAAAAGTACTCCCCACAAAGCAATAATCTGTACTCTGACCCAACCCACTTTGCCAACATAAATGATAATACTTGCCAGGTTCAGTGACTATAAATACCCCAGCACCACATACATTTTTGCATGCCACCTCGTAAAAAAAGCTTACTGGAAAGTTGGTCGAAATATCCACTTGTTTAATAACTCTCATAGCAACCTTTTTTTGTACTAGACCAATTTCAGAGTAGTATGAAGAGACCTTCCTATAAATAATAATGATGTCTACTAAAGAATCCTAAAAAATGTGTGCAATCCTACTTCTCCAAATGCCCCAAAAGATATATAATTGGAGAAATCAATGTTCCTTGTTATTCGTGATCCAATCCAATAAACACTCTTCAATAGAATTGGGATTCCATTTGGTTGAAATAGGTAAGTCTTGCAAAACACCATTCCAAATTTAAGTAAGAGATCTCCCATGTCTTCAATAATTTTTTTCCACATCACACGTCTCCCAGGCCTAATGAAGCCTCTCTTACATAAGTTGTCTTAGATTAAAATTTTGTTTTGCGATGCTAACCAACTAAAACATATGAGTTTATGGGGAATGCTCCACTTCTAGAATTTACAAACCCAACTTTGCTCATTTCGAGTTGATTGAGTCTTCGAGATATATTTATAAATCTCTTGTGCTGAGATTTGTCCTACAATTAGTTTGTCATCCCAAGAGAGGATGTCATCATAATCAAACAAAGAGATACATGCCATTACTAAGTTGTGAATATGCATTATCCCAAGTACGCGCCATCTCACCTCTTAAACCAAGTTCCCAAGCTCGAGTCCATGAGGGAGTCCCTATGAAAGACACATTAGATACATAGATTTGATTTATAAAGAAAATGGCCATATTATGTGTGTACTTGATGATCTCAACCATCGTAGTATGCTCCCCATCAAAACCTTTGATTGGATCCAAGCCAATCTCCACCTGCATTCCTGATCTAATCTATCACCGAACATTTCTAAACAAGTAATGTCTATTTTTTATCAAGCTATTTCATACATAAGATATCGAAGATGGGGCCCGAACCCCTCCCTTCATCCACTCCATAACTGAAAATATTTTCAAATATTTTTCTTTAATGGTCATCTGCCACATTCTTGTTCATGATTAATTGCACGCCATAAACTCTTGATCAACATAACTCGACCAAAAAGTTTCGTATTTTTTATGCCCCATCCCCCAATCTCCTTTGACATAGAATAACCTCCAAACTAACTAGGTGAAACTTCTTCACATCCCTGGAACCTACCCAAGTAAAATTTGAAATATATGAGTTGATCCTCTTAATGATGTGTTTTGGCAATGAGTAAAGGTGCATCTAGTAAACCGAGACGATTTATAAAACTGACAAAACCAATATCATTCTCCCTCTAAGGTGAGCCATTTGTTTGACCATAGTGACAACTTTTGTTCAAAATTTTCCAACAACCACTCCCAGTCTCTATTGCTATAATTATTTGGGTTTAGAATGAAATCAAGGTACTTAAAGCCCTCATTCATTATGTCGACTCGACTACAAATATTTTTTTATCTCTCTCATCGAGGCCTCATATGGATAAACAACAATAAGAATGGATTTGGAAGAGACTAGATGCTTGTCCAAAGGATAAAATAATATGATATAGTGTTTTCCATTATGAAACCTAAACTTCCCCTAGGACAAGAACATCATCCACGAAGATTATGTGTGTAATTGAGATGTTCCTCGTAATCCAACATCTTGTTATAAACCCACAGGAATGAGCTTTCGTTATCATCCTACTCAACCCATCAATGACCAATAAGAATAAGGGAGGGGAGAGTTCACAACCTTGCCTTAAGCCTCTAGTTTCCTTAAAGAAACTACAAGGAGCCCCACTGATTAATATGGAAAAATTAATCGAAGAGATACACACCATAATCCAATCAACAACATGTAGAGAAAGACTGATCTTGTGCAAAATCAGTCTTAAACAACCTCAATCCATACAGACATATGATTTTATCAAATATAGTTTCATTAAGCACGTACTCTTCTTTTTCGTTTTAATAGAATGTAAGCATTCGTGAGCTATCGCCACCGCATCTTGAATTTTTCGATTCACTAGGAAGCCAAATTGTTGAGGAGAAAAGAATTTTAACAGTGTCAATTTTAACCTGGAATCAATAATTTTTTAGATCAACTTATAAATTGTATTACAAAGAGAGGTAAGCATATAATATGAGACGATATATGCCTTAAAGACCTTTGGAATAAGATCAATGAAGGTGAAATTTAATACACTAGAGACAAAACATGTGATTCAAGACTCCTCTACCATCAATAGAAGATCCTGCTCCATGATGTCGAAAAAATGAATGAAAAGTTCAATCGACTTCCCATCCGGACTTAGGCTCTTGTCCCTCACCAAGGATTTTAGAATTGATAGTAATTCTTTGAAAGTGATCTGTCACCCAACGAAATCACTTTCTATCTCATTGAACATTTATTTATATAGTTGGAATATCTCCAATTGTTTCTCTAAGTCCACCCCTTCTCTGGCACTATATTGCTTACCAAAGAAAGAGACCGCTTCTTGTTGAAGTTCTTGTTGAGATTATATGCTTCTACCCTATCCATCCTTTAGATAATTCTCTTATCTCCTTTTTTTTATGCAAAATTATGATAAAATTTAGTATTTTTGTCTCCACCTGTAACCCATATCATGCAGATTTTTACCTGCCATCCCTCCTCCTATTGGATTAAATTTTTTCTTTTGAAACTTTCAAAAGCAAGGGCCCTATGTTTCTGAGCAACCGAGAAGTACCCCAACCTAGATGGGTTTGAAATCTCCTTTAAAATCTTGTCAAATGCTTGTAATTAAATAATATTGTTTTATTTTTTCTTTTGCTCCCATTCCCTCACTACCTTCTTCAAATAGGTGAGATTATGGCTAACCTGCTCCATCCTAGTGGACCTTGCCATAGTAGCATTCTTCGACCATGTGTCATGAACCATCTTTTCAAAATCCTTGTCCTTGAGCCAAGAGTGATTAAATTTAAAAGGCAAACCTCTCTTGTTGCAGTCCCTATGCCAGTGAAGGAAGATGGGGTCATGTTCAAACAAAATAGAGGGGTAAGCCCATGAGTGCATCATGTCGAGGTGGATCACTAAGTTTTCATGAACTAAAAGTCGATCAAGTCTCTAAGAAATACCATCAACACCAGTGCACCCATTCTGTTAGATAGGTAACTTAGGGTCTAGAAAAATATCCAATAATAGAATTTTTTTTTCCAGAAAGATCTTTGAAATATTCCCCCATTTGATCCATTTTTTCATTTGAATCCCCTTATCTCATCAACAGCCACCATCAAGTTCAGGTCACCTGCTAGTATGATAGATCATAACTTCATCAAACCAAAACACTCGAAATGATCCCAAAAGACCTACCTAGAGGAATAAGGCATACACATATTTAATATATGAATCCAAAGCTTGGAGCCCCTAGCAAAACCAAAAAGAAAAATTCTTGCAAACAATTTATAAGCACAAAAATTAATCAACTGAGGGTTCCATAATGCAACCAACCCACCATAAACACTAGCAACATGGCACATACCATCTAGCCCGAGCATAATTTCAATAAGTATGCCCAAGATTTTTCCCACAGAACCATGGTCTCTTGAATAAGGACGACCAAAGGCTGCTAAATTTTTATCATATGTCTCAGGGATAATCTCTTTTGGGAATTCCCCAAGCTCTTAATATTTAAAGACATGATAATCATAGGGGAACATTATCTTCGAGCATATAATCTCTAAGGGCTCGAGGGACAATATCTAGAGAGGAAAGGCCTAATGGAGGGTCCAAATCCTCCATAAAATTGATGGCCAAAGTTGACGATGCAAGAGACACCGACGGAAACATTTTATGCTTTATCCCCATCTATTTCCTGATAGTGACATTTTATCCGGAGTAAGGACTGATGCATAACCAGTACAGGGAGAAAAAGGAGCACTGAATGGTGAGAGGCTCCAAATCTAGAGCTAAATTGTGCTTCAAAAACTCTATCTTACTACCCACAAAATTAGCATCAGAGATAGTCCATGAATGGGATCCAAATTATTTTGTTGTAGAAGGATTTTCATCTAGAGAAACAAAGTTCCCATCCCCTAGCTTCAAGACAGGAGTAATCAACGAAATTTTTTTGCAGTGACTTGATGAGACCATTGGCCTCAGACACGTGGATAGAGGAGAAGTAAAAAGATAAGACACCCCAGTTTCCCCAACCCACAACACAGGATTAATATGTGCAATATTTACCACAATATCCAAAGAGTCATTTACGAAAAAATCCCCCATCAATTTAGGAACAACGATAGATGAATATTTAGAAGGAGGAAAAAAATATCTTGTACAATACCTAGAACTTTTTGTTGAGCAGGTTTCACTGACCTATCTGTCGGCACATTCTTGAGAGTGTTGAAAATAACAACAAGAAATGCTAAATATAGAAGTGCTAAATTTAGTACTGCTATAAATAGCATTTTGGGATACCTTCCTATTTTAGTTAGTCCCTAAACTAAAATAGAGAAGTAAAAATTCGAATTTGATCTTAGCAGTTGTTTGTAAAATAATTAATTATTTCACCTTGAGTTAATTAGTTGTAGAAAATCAAACATGAAGTCTATGTGGGGAGATGCAACAATTTCTCCATTAATTGAGGAATTTATCCATCAGTTAAAGAGATAAGGATAAGTTGTAATTAGTTGGCTCAGTTACCGAGTCAAGTCCAGTCAGATTAATTCAAATAGTTTGTTGAATTAATTGTGAGTTCAGTTAGTTAATGTATGCATGCATGTAACTGCTGCACTTTAGATAATTGAAAATTCTCTCATAAATAACTCATGCATGTGAGTTCAAATAGAGACCCAGTTGAGATCAGATGGAGGGACAATGTACTATCAGTTGCAGGAATATTCCATTGTGAATATCTCTTGCATGCAGAAGAAATTCATTCCTTGGAGATTACGCAGTTACTTCTTCAGTTTAGTGAGTGTGATGAGGCCAATTCACACATGTGACATCATTGGACCCCAAGAAAAATTGTGCAAGGAAATAGGATGCTTGGAGGGCTGAGGGAAGGCATATCTAGTGTCTATTCAGTCTATGAGTTGTATTGTTTGATTGCAGAGAGAGAAGGATAGCTTGAGAGCTGATTCTTTTTGTAACTTGAACATATTTCCATTTGTATGATAATACAGAGATTGGAATTTTAGGCTAAGGCTTTCCCCGGGTTATTTCTTCTGTGTTATGTGTGATTGATTTCTCATTCTTAGTTATATGTGTTCTGCATTGTTCGTGCTCAAATTGATTAAGCTTCCGCAAAGTTGGTTGTAGAAGTAGATCTTGTATTTTGCTTTAGTATATTGCATTATCTGTTGATCTACAGTGGGAATTTCTACATGGTATTAGAGCAAAGGTGATCAAAGGAGAGAATAGTATACAATAAGGGAGACGTTCGAAGTTTGAGGTTCCTAAATATAGAAATCGAGTTCTTATGACGTCTCTATTTCACCAATGGCGTTCAAACAATGTAAACTTTGAAATGGGAATCGATACTGTTATCCATTTCATAGAGATAGCAAAAAATTGACTCGATTTTGAAAAGGGGCGATGCAGAACACACATATTTTTTTTTAGAACATAGTTTTTGGCACTTTAAATAACCGATACAATTACCCGTTTTGTAGAGGTAGTAAAAATGTGACTCGATTTTGAAAAGTGGCGATGCAGAATACAATACTTATTTTTTGGAGCATATTTTTGACCATTTAAATATTCTTATGTATCAAATATAAATATTTGTTTTTAAATGTTAGTGATTTTTATGCTGATTTTGAAACGTGTTACACAACATACCTTTTTTTTAAAGGATTTATTTTTCACACTTTAAAATTTATTATGTCTATTTTTTTTTTTAAATTATGATTACTTAATGAATTTTTAAGTTGTTTTATTTTTATTTTTTAAATGTTGATTATTTCAAGAAACAACACACACATATATAAAGACAAAAAAATGTATCTCATAAACCATAAAAGAACTTGGAAAAAAACAATAATATAATATATATATTATATATATATATATATATATATATATATATATAATAAGTCAAAAAATAAAAATAAATAAATAAATATAAAAACAAACTAGATTAAAAAAAATAAGAAAATTAACAAAAATAAAATTAAAAAAACTAGTAAAATTAACATTAAAACATTTAAAAAAAGACAAAAATAAACTGAATTATAAATATATATATATATATTAAAAATATATGTCTTTTAAAAAAAAATAAAAAACATTTAAAATTTTTAAAGAAACCTGTATTTTCTATTTAAAAAATAAAAAACAAAATTTATTAAACTTACCTTTTTTTAATTTAAAACACAATTTTTTTTTTTAACAAATTGTTGTTGTTGTTGTTTTTTTTTTTTTTAATATATATTAATATTTTAAAATATGAGAAGAATCTTCGGCATAGAGATATTTTAGTGACATGTTTCGAACCTGTGGTTCATTGTCAGGACAAGTTGAACGAGCAGAACTTGCTCTGCAATATAAATAGATCAGACAGAATATCCCATGACCAAATTTCCAAATGTAACGGCTAAAAAGATAACAACGATATTTGACCAGGAAACGGCTAGCTAGACCATGAAGGTCATAATTGACTAAATAAGAAAAATCAGTTATTAATTTCCTTATAAACATAAATGGATAATTTTATAATTATAAATATATGTTAGAAAAAGCAAGTCAATATATTATAATCATAAAATAATTCAAGTAATAGAAATTAGTTAATTATATTTTAAATCAAATATAGGTTTTTTTGTAGGCTGGGGCGGGACTCTCCGATTTACATGTCCATTAAGTACCCCTCAATGGGGGAAGGGTAGCTCAAGATTTGAACCCAAGACTTCCGGTTCGGTGAGACTTCATTTCCACGGCCATTGCCGCTTGAGCTACCCCATGTGGACAAATCAAATATAAGTTAAAGGGACATTTGATTCTTAATTTAAATTAAGTAAATACATGAATAAATTAATTAGTTATCAAATAGTTTATAAATATTAGTTAGTTGTAAAAGTTAAAATAGAATAATCTATAAATAGTTAATTCTATTTATGATTATATATTAAAATAAATGGATTAGCTTCAAATTCAAGGTCAAAGAGTCGCCTCTATATAAAAAAAATATTTAGAGAAGCTTCAAATCCCATTTATTTTATATATATTCATAATAGAATTAACTATTATAGATTTTATTCATTTTTAAATTTTTACATCTAACTAATATATTATAGACTATTGATTAACTATATTAATTTATTCATGTATACTTAATTATATTTGATTTAAAATATAATTAACTAATTTCTATTACTTGAATTATTTTATGATTATAATATATTGACTTGCTTTTTCTAACATATATTTATAATTATAAAATTATCCATTTATGTTTATAAGGAAATTAATAACTGATTTTGCTTATTTAGTCAATTATGCCCTTCATGGTCAAGCTAGTCGTTTCTTGGTCAAATCTAGCTGTTATCTTTTTAGTCATTACCTGATCTGGAAATTTGGTCATGGGATATTCTGCCTGATCTATTTATATTGCATAGCAAGTTCTGCTCATTCAACTTGTCCCGACGATGAATCACATACGCTGGTTCAAAATGCGTCACTAAAATATCTCTATGTGATTTTTCGCTGAAGATTCTTCTCAAAATTGATATGGATCATAGAAGCCTAAATTCGTAAATTTTAAAAT
>APFE031376211.1:0-16717 GCA_000404065.3 Pinus taeda
TTAAAATCCCTTTTCACTTCTACTCTAATTTGGTTGGTAATTTTTTTTTTTTAATTGATTAAATAGCTGAAGTTCAATTTAGATTTTTTTTTAATTGATTAAATAGTTAATGTCAATTTAGAATTCTTAGAAGTTGGAATTTTTAAAATATACTATTTTGATATTTTGTTTTTTTTTTAAATAAAGTTAAGTTAATATTGGTCTTTTATTTTAAATTTGAAGTTTGAATTTTTAAAATATGTTGTATGATAAAAGGAAACTATATAAGATATGGTAGTGAAATAATAAAAAATGTTAGTTTATTTAAGAAAAATGGTCCATTAATGAAGTTTTACTTTTTATTTATGACATGATTTAAAGTTTTTGGAATGAGATTTGAATTTAATATAAGTTAATTTTTTAATATTTAATTATTGATATTAAGTTGGCATAGATTCATCTCATTTTGAATTTATTAAAATATTTTACTTATGGATAGTTTTGTTTTAAATATTACATGTAAACATAATATAACATAAATTACACATCATATAATATCAATAATATTTTTGTCCACTCCTTCACACTAAAAACTAAATTGTTATTTTTTGTTTTTATTTTCAATTACTTTTATCTCTATATAAAGTTGATATAAAATTAAAGAAGGAATTGAATTACTTTATTTATGGTTAACGTTATTTTATTTTATTGTTATTATTTTTATTTGTTAATGCAAATATTATTTTATTATAAAATGTAATATTATGTGACAACATCTCCATACTAGACTAGAAAGCATTTATTGACACAAAGATTTCAATTAATATAGTTTAATGAATAATTCATTTTTAATCCAATGTGAATAAATTTTAAAAATATATGGCAACTAGCTAATTTATAAAATTTATAGAATAATATAAACAAACCAAATTGATATAAGTTTTTATTTGCATTTATTGATTTATTAATTTTAAAAGAGATAATATTTTTAAATTGAAAATGTTCCTGTATAAATACTCATAAAGTAATTATTAATTTTAAGAATAATAAAATTATTAATATGAAATTAATCCTAACACAAAAATTAATAAAAATCGTTATTTGTATTTCTATTTTTTTATTAATTTTAAAAATATTTTTATAATGTTGTATATGTGTAGAATAGATGGTGAGAGGGTGTTTTGTTAAGCCACATCATAGTAAAAAAATATCATGGGTATTATTATTAAAAAGTACATATTATTATAAATAAAACTATAGGACTAGTTAGCATAAATATTTTTGGAACTTCATGTGTCCGACAAAGATTAAATAGGATGCACTAAACCAATGATTAATTAGTGAATGATACTATTGTTAGACAATCATATGTATGTATGATAAAAAAATGTGCATGGTCATTTCTTTTTTGATATGTTCATGACTCCGAATTTTGAACAAGCTTACATCCACCTTTACTCTATCAATGCCACTCCTCTTTTGGCTTCAAACATCACACATGGTTGATGGAATTGGTGGAAAATTAACATATGCACTGATTGAGGTGGGCTGTTAACTCCCTCACCTTTACCCTATCAATGCCACTCCGCTTTTGGCTTCAACAGTCACACATGGTTGAGGGAATTGGTGGAAAATTAACATATGGAGTGATTGAGGTGCATGGTTGAGGGAATTGGTGGAAAATTAACATATGGAGTGATTGAGAAAGGTTGTGAACTCCCTCAACGCTAGTGTTAGAATGCCATGTTAAGCATTTTGTTAGTAGGAATTTTGGAAGCACTATTATAAACCAAACATGTCTATTTAATTAATTATCATCACCAAGATTTTAGTATTTTCATTAAAATAATATAATTTTGACCACCCTATAAATGATCTTAGTTTTAAAAAATGTAAATATTTAAAACTTGTGTAAAAATAAGTTAGAATTTCATTCCTACTTTGAACACCAAATATATCTCTATTTAACACCTTTGTAATATAATTTTTACATTCCTCTATTTAACATTATTCGAGTGCACTTACTTAATCATTCATATCCTCTAAATTAATTAACACACTATACCAATTCTCTACATTATCATTTCTTATTAGTACTTTATTAATACATTATGTTAAACATATATTAACTTTATTAATGCATCATATTAATTCTATTAATACATTATATTTCTTTTAAAATATTAACTTTTATTAATACTTTATTTAATACATTATATTTCATTATAAAGCTAAAACCTAATCCTAAAATTACTTGTATATATAGCCGTTTATATTTTTATATCACATTACATTTTATTTAAATATTAAAATAACTCAAGATATTTTATTATCTTATCTCTTCTATATTTTTAGGATTTTATTCATGGCAACTCCTTACCATTTTTCTTTATATATATCACTTTCATAAGATCAAACTCTCACATATTTAATTAATTCTTCTCATTCTTCTCTATATATATCATTTTCATAAGATCAAACTTGATGCGGGAGCATCTAGCTCACCATGACCGGGTGAAGTCTCTGCTAGGTCAAAGGAAGTTGAATTTACTTTTATTTAGTCTTTCTGTTGGTTGACAGGAGAGTAGTTAGGATTTCGATTATTTTATTTTATTTTATGTTAGTTAAGGGTAGTTGAACAATTATAGTCACAGGTTTATTTGTTGTTAACAAACTGTGATTATCCTTTTATTTTAAAGGAAAAAAAGACAAATGTGGTTGAACAGGAAATCTTGTCATAAAATAAACGAATCTCTAATAACAAGTAACTATAAGAGTCTGTAACTGAAAAAAAGGCAACTGTATAGTTTTATTAACTGGAACAGGGAACCTATAAATGTAACAGGACAAACCAGAGAGGGGGTTCCATTCAATACCTCTCACACTCAAATAAAAGTAACAACAGAGAGTTCAAAAGTCCTGTCCATCTGTATGCTTACTGTAATTCTATGTTTTCTATTTAACCATTATTCGAATACACAACTAACTATGTACAACTTCTGGTAAACAAACATTGCATTGCATTCCGGATAAGTGACAACCAGTGAATACAACAAGACCAAAGAGCAGATACGAATATAAGGGTTCGTAATTTATTAAAGAAAACAACGGAAGTGAATCAAAGTTTCGCACCGGCCAAACACCTACAGGCCGAGCGATAGTTTCCACATTGTATCTCATACGGCAACCAAGTAACATTACAAGCCAAACCACAGAGTCGTGTAATAGAAAATTATACATTGAACTTCAAATATATTGAAAGCGTATGACAACAGTTCTAGCCACGAAACTCCAAGAAAAACAAACAACATACATTGACTAGGTAATTCGAAACAAAACCAATTCTATTATATTTTCTTGGAAGAATCTTTGCCAAACGTTGCACAGTCTTGTATATTAAATTATTACAACAGAATTGTAAAGTCGAAAATCATTCACGCTCAAACCCTGGGTAAGGGTTTCAGTCATAACATTTATACACAGTACAGACACACAAACTTTGAACAGAGAACCCAAGATGAGGGCTTAGAAAGGAGCCGCAGCCACAAACATAAAATTTATGTCTAAATACGATGGAAACCCAAATTCCGATAGCCAAAGTATTGCTCATAGCAAGCATTTGACAAACCCTTTTCATTTGAATAACAAAGATTAAAAGACCTGGACGATAGACTACCAGAAGTTAGAAGAGGTAAAGCCTACTAGGCAAAAACTGAGGCATGTGACACGAAACCCTCCAACAACAAACCCCACCTCCTGCATAGCATGAATAAGCAGTTGTTAGTAATATATTGAAATAGCAGTGTAAATAAAGAGTTGGGACGAAGAGTCAAGTCGTTAAGATTGCTAGCAGATACCTGAGGGTTCGCAGAGAGGTCGAGACTAGTATCCCAGTGACAACGCTAACAAACTGAGGAGAACAAGGAACAATCTAGGTCAAGAACTGTGGAAGGAAGTCCATGGATTGATGATAGAGAAGGTTAGATTACCTGTATGTGCCGGAGTCGGGAGAGAGCCAATGATTGAGCCTGAAAGTAAATAGAAGTCGTGTTGCCAAAACCAGACGAGGAACATCAGCGCATGAACCAACATATAGTGGTCTGAGAGCCCACAACAGAATGAAACCAAACAAAACAACAACCTTACACGGCAGAAAGAAATCAAACACAACAGAGAACTTACCCTGGCCATTACAAGACGAGTCACAACCAGCTATGAACCAAGGAACCGGGACAAATACAGTTACAGCAGCGAGTAACCAGGAGCACAACCAAGACCTGCAGCATTGCTTCCCATAGACCTTCGCGGAGCATTACAGAGGAAACCCTCAATGGGAAAATAACAAAAGACCGGGGAAACCATCGAACAAGGGGATAACCAAAGAACTGAGCGAGAGACACAAATCTCAAGGCGAGTACCCTTCATTAAACACATCATTGAATGCTCAAAAAACGAAATACAAAAATATCTGTATTACATTTTATCTGCGTATTATCATTCCGTATGATTAAATTAACCAAACAGACATTGGAAATCATTCCCTTTACGACAAGTGTGTAAAGAGTTGGACTAGACCCATCAAAGTAGTATCAAAGAAGGCTAAATTGATTGAAGATATGGAAAGAGGAAGGTCAGGTCATGGTAGAGGTGCTCAAAGGTTGGCAGAGGAAGGATTGAGAGAGGAGATTCGAATTCTTGCTGCCCGTTTGGAGGCAGTGGAGGCAGGGAGAAGAAGAGACCCGGAGATCGGTGATGAGAGCGAGGAGGAACCTAAAGCAGCAGCAGATGGACCAGAAGGTGAATCCGTAGAAGTGAGATTGTTGAGATCTGTTCTAATAGCAAGCAGTAAACCCAAGCCAGAACTCCCAACCTATGACGACAGTCTGTCTATCGAAGTTTTATTGGATTGTATCAGCGAGATGGATAAGTATTTCGAGTGCGAGGAAATCAGCAAAGATCGCAGAGTTCAGTTCGTTGCGATGAAATTGAAGGGACACACAACCCTATGGTGGGATAGTGTCCAGAACGAGAGGAAAATATTGAACAAACAACCGATCAAAACATAGTCAAGGATGGTGGCCAAGTTAAAGCGCAGATTTCTACCAAAGGACTATCAGATTGCACTGCACAGACAGGTGCAGAATCTGAGACAAAATGGACTGACGGTAAGGGAATATACAGAGGAGTTCTATCGAGTGAATTTGTGGGCCGGATATACAGAGGATACAACGAACCAGGTCCTCATTATTACTTGCAGTGTGCCCTCTTCCATAGTACTGGCCTCATCCTCTCCGGGCATTCTGTCTTCGGGTAGAAAAAGCATAAATAATTTTTTTTTAGTAAAAAAATATTAATAAAAAAGGTAATTCAATGTGTGGATATATAAAGAAAGCTGATTGAGAGAGAGGGATTTTAACATTTTAATGTGGAAAATGTGAATGATAAATAAAATAGTTTAATGTCAACTATGTCTATATTATAGAAAACAGGTGAGAATAAAAAATTCTCATAGTTAAAATTTTTTATTAAAATCTCTAGAAGTGCAAACATTTTCTCAAGTTTTACAATTAAAAAAATTGCATCTTGAAAAATTTGATGGCTTTGGATAATTAGTAGATTCAAAACGAGATGAATCTATGCCAACTTAATATCAATAATTAAATATTAAAAAATTAACTTATATTAAATTCAAATCTCATTCCAAAAACATTAAATCATGTCATAAATAAAAAGTAAAACTTCATTAATGGACCAATTTTCTTAAATAAACTAACATTTTTTATTATTTCACTACTATATCTTATATAGTTTCCTTTTATCATACAACATATTTTAAAAATTCAAACTTTAAATTTAAAATAAAAGACAAATATTAATTTAACATTATTAAAAAAAAAACAAAATATCAAAATAGTATATTTTAAAAATTCCAACTTCTAAGAATTCTAAATTGACATCAACTATTTAATCAATTAAACATAAATCTCAGCAATTTAAATTCAGCCATAAAAAAACTTCTAAAATAATTCATAATTCTACTATTAATAACAACAATTCTAAAACAATTTTTAAGATAATCCATAATTTTACTATGGATGGCAAAAAAAAATCTAAAACAACTCTTAAACAAGGAAAATTATTTACACTTTAAAAGAGTGTAAATACATAGCATCACGTGAAAACCTCTCTAATAATCCATCATCCCGCAACTCATTGTGTGATAATGAGAAAACCTGTGTTCAAACAAAGTTTAGTTATTTAAAATTGGGTGCATAAATAAGTAGTAGAGTCACAAGCTTGGAAAGAGGAGAGCCGAGGGCGAAAATAGGGTTTCCAATGTGTTGATGCCATTGCAGGGCTGGAAGTGGTAACCTCTCGTTTCGCAGCACTGTATCGCAAAGGTTAAGAGCTGACCGACCGAATGGGGGCAGAGGGGTCCAGTGGGACCCCTACTTTCAAACAGATAATCATGCAGAAGCAGAGGCAAAATAAGAATGAAGGGGTCAGAATTTCTGGGCTTGACAGTAACAAGCAGAACGGCAGGAGGAATAAGGAGAAAATACAAGGGGAAACTGACAAGCCAGACAGAACAACGGAAGGCAAAGGCACAGTGGGTGAAAGCCTGACAGGCACTAAAGACAAAATCACCCCAATAATTAAATCATCAGAAAACGAGGAACGACAAGATGAAGAAGACAGGGAACAAATAGATAATAGGCAAGGAAAGCCGGAAAAGGAGGGGGAGCCAAGCTCAAGCCCCAATAAATACGCTTCATCAAATGGGGTCTGCAAACCAAAAAAGACCAATAACATAAGGGTAGTCATAACTGACCCAGAGATTCAGGCATACAGAGAGCACATGGCAGAATAGGCTATCATCTGCAAATTTATGGGCATATGGCCATCTGAAAGGACTCTTTGCCATTGGATTAGACAACAATGGAAGCCGAGGGGGGATGTTAAGCTTCATTTGGGAGCCAAGGGTTTCTTCACAGTTGTTTTCTCCAACTTAGAAGACAAGGATAGAATTTTTGAGGGTGGTCCATACTTTTTGGCTTCAGCTGGTCTGTACATGCGACCATGGAAACCAAACTTCGCCCCGGAGAAAGAATCTTTCACTCAAGTCCCAGTCTGGATTCGTTGGTTCTCTCTCCCAATAGACTATTGGAGTCTGAATGCCTTGAAACAAATTGGTGACAAGTTGGGAACATTTGTCAAGGCCTCTGAAGCAACCTTACAAAAGAGATATACTTCTTACACCAGAATATGTGTTGAAATGGACGTTTCCGGGGCACTGCATGAGGGGCTCTGGTTGGAATATAGGGACGAGGAATACTTTCAGGCTATAGACTATGGGCAGATTCCCTTCCGATGCCGCAAATGTCATGAACATGGGCATTTGATGAGAGACTGCCCTATGATTAGGAAGGAAGCAGAAACCGAAACAACACAAGCCAACAAAGACAAAGAAACCTTCATAAAACCTAAGTCTAGACAGAGAGCTAATAGAAGGAAGAATAACAAAGGGAATACAGACAGGAACAACCACAACAACTCTTTTGTGATCTTAGATACTGAAACAGATTCGGAGGACCAGCACAAAACCCTAACATCAGTTGCAGAGCAGGATGAAAAGGAAGAACCAACCAGGGAAGGAACAGATGAAGGGGACCTCAACAATGAAGTTCAAATGCAGGAGAGAACAGAGGAGACAGAAGAAGAAACTGACATGCTCACCAGTGACGGCAGAAGTGAGGATCAAGAATGGGAAGAGGCACTAGCCAGGGAGGGGATGAACCTACCAGTAATTGCTGAGAACTGGAAGGCCCGAGGAATAGAGAATGCATCGGAAGAAGAAATCAGGAAGGTAAACAACCTATTCATAGCAAGGCAAAAAGCAGAATTAGAAAAGCAGAATAGGAAGCTAGGTGTAGTAAAAGGCAATAGCTTACATTCGAAAAGTCTTTTATGGAAATCAGCTAGTTCAAAGCAGAAGAAAAGAAGAGGCCGTAGAACTAGTGGTGAAGTTCTACAGGAGCTAGGCATGATAATGATAAACTCAGGGAAGATGAAGGCGCTTAGCGCTTTCCAGTCCTTCCAATGAAAATCAGTTAAACATGAAGATCATCTCATGGAATGCAAGAGGGCTTAACAGCAGAAAAAAACACAGAATCTTAGATCGGAAAATCCAGAAATACAGACCGGAAATTATGTTCTTACAAGAAACTAAATGTAGCAGCTCGAGTATCAACAGTCTTTGTAGGAAGCTTGGGAGAAATATAGAAGTTTTAGAGATTGAGAGCCAGGGACGAGAAGGTGGCCTTGCAACCATTTGGGACACAAAGGAAATCTAGATGTTATCAGCTGAGGCGAACAAACACTTCATAGCGGTGGATTTTCAACCCATAGGTAACTCTGGATCTTTCCTCTGTATCAATATTTATAGTCCTCAGAAATTAGATGATAAAATAAATTTTTTAAATTCATTAAACAGACTTATTGAAAGACACCCAAGGTCTAAGTGTATACTGGGGGGTGATTTCAATATGATAACCACCCTTCTGGAAAAAAAAATGGCGTCTCAGGAAACTTAATAGGGATGCGGAAGCCTTCACAGGTTTCATTGAAATTGTCAAAATGGTAGACATATACCCCAAGAGTGGCATGTTTACCTGGAACAACAGAAGGGGGGGAGAAAGGTTGATAGCATCTTGCTTGGATAGATTTTTAATCTTAGAAAGCATTATAATGGATGGTATAACAGCAGAATTAGATATCCTTCCCAGTGGTGGGTCGGATCATTGGCCAATTTCGCTTATTGTTGAAGTTCAGGGTACCCCAAGGAATAAACCATTCAGATTTGAAAAATTTTGGTTAGACCACCCTAACTTCCTCGAGATGGTAGAGAAATGGTGGTCTGAACATTTGGAGGTGAGAGGCTCCAAAATGTTCAATCTACAAAAGAGGCTGAAAGAAACTAAAGAAAAGATAAAAGACTGGAACAAAACGGTTTTTGGAAATATATTCCAGGAGAAAGCCATTCTAGAGAACAAACTGGAACAGATTCACAGAAATGGAGCAGCAGGCAACCACAGTGTCGAAGCGATTGAGCAGGAAAAAGTTCTTTCACAGCAGTGGCACAAAAGATGCATACAAGAAGAGATACTTTGGAAACAGAAATCTAGAGTCCAGTGGCTAAGAGAGGGGGAGTAGAATACAAATTTTTTTCACAGGTCGACTCTAGACCATAGAAGTGCTAACAGGATTCTCGAGTTGAAAAACAATGCAGGGGAGATATTAAAGAATCACAATGACATAGCTGCTCTGCTTTCGGATCACTTCAACTCAATTGCACAGGAACCGCCTGTAAACAGAGAGGAGGCCATCAAGGAACTTACAACAGCCATTCCTAAGTCCATTACCTCATATCAGAATTGGGCCCTTTGCAGGGAAATCTCTATGGAGGAGGTGGAGGAGGCAATCAGGAGCATGCCTAATGATAAAGCTCCAGGTCCAGATGGATTCACCATCAACTTCTACAAGGCCTGTTGGAACACTGTCAAGCAGGAGGTCTGGGAGGTAGTTGAGGATTCCAGACGCTCAAGAACCATTCTAAAATCCATCAACTCCACCTTTCTAGCGCTCATTCCTAAGGTTGAAGAAGCAAAGACACCTGATAAATTTAGACCTATTGCCCTATGTAATGTTATCTATAAAATTATTTCAAAAGTCATAGCCAACAAACTAAAATCGATTCTTCCTGGTATCATCTCGGAAGAGCAATCGGGCTACGTTGAGGGTAGACAAATTCTAGATAACATCTTGTTAGCACAGGAGATGATTCACTCGCTTCATTCGAGAAAAGAAGCAGGAATGCTAATGCAATTGGATTTATCAAAAGCTTATGACAAAGTAAGTTGGAGATACCTTGAAGCTGTTCTGAATGCATTTGGTTTCTGCAGGACCTGGATCAAGTGGATACTTGCTCTCATCAAATCTCCAAGATATTCAATCCTTGTCAATGGTGCTCCCTCTGTTCCTTTCACTCCTTCGCGGGGAATAAGACAGGGGGATCCCCTATCCCCTTTCCTATTTGTAATTCTAATGGAAGGACTAAGCAGAATAATAGCCAAGAAGAAAGTAGAAGGATCTATAAAAGGTCTGCAACCGATAAGATCGCTACCAGCCACCACACATCAACAGTTCGTGGACGATACCATGTTACATGGTACCCCCACGGTGAAGGAGGCTGTGGCTTACAGGGGTATCCTTGATCTCTTTAGCCAAGCTTCTGGCATGGAGATTAATTTTTCTAAGTCCACAATTTTCTTTTTCAACACTCATCCGGCAGTTGAAGCTCACTTGTCCCAGCTTCTTGGATTTAGGATTGGTTCCCTGCCTTCGAAATATCTAGGGGCTCCTCTGACTCTGAAACCTTGGCAAAAAAATCATTGGGAGAAAGTTCTAGCGAACATGAAGAAAAAGTGCTCGCATTGGACGCACAAAGCCCTCAACCTGGCGGGTAGACTCATCTTAACCAAGGCTGTTCTGCAGGCAATTCCGCAATATCTACTTTCTATGCTTCCAGCCCCCAAGGGAATTCTGCAACAAATGAGAAACATACATAGATCCTTTTTATGGAATGGGAATGGGGATAAGAAGAAGTGGGCTTTGGTGGCATGGAATAAGCTATGCCAGCCAAAATCTATGGGGGGGTTGAACTTAGTAGATCCTTGGGTGGTCAACAGAACCTGTGGAGCTAAGATATGGTGGAAATGGATTAAAGAACCCAATTTACCTTGGGCGAGGCATTGGAAGGAAAAATACACTCCAGACTGTGATATTCAGGACCTCATAAGACTACAGGAAGTCCCGGAAGGATCATCAATATGGAACCATGCCAGGAATAACAGGAGCTTAGTACAGGAGCACAACTTTTGGGAGATTCGCAATGGAAGGCTGGCCATGTTCTGGGAAGATGCATGGCAGCAGTTCCCTAAACTGGATACCCCAGAGCTATCCACCCTCAAGCGAATAAGTCAAAATGAGGGAAGACACAGAGTTAATCAGTATTGGACTCAAAGCAGTAGGGATCCGATTTGGAGGGACTGGATTAATTTAAATCCTGGGAATACAGAGGAGAACAACGAAAGCTTTCAGCAACTCAATGAGAGAATCCTCAAAAGAAAGATTCGGAAAACTAAAGAGGATGATAAGCTCAGATGGGGTTTGAAAGGTAATGGTAATTTCTCATTAAAAGAAGCTAGGGATATAATAGAAAAGGAAGAACAGGTAGAAGCCGTGCCCTGGTGTAGCAAAGTTTGGGGCAGCCTATTCTGGCCGAAAATCAGGACCTTCCTTTGGCTTCTAATGAGAAACAAGACTTTAACTTAGGACAACTTGTGCAAGAAAGGTTTCAGGGGACCCTCAAGATGCCCTATGTGCCTTGTCGAGGAGGAATCTATAAACCAACTGTTCAATGCTTGTGAATGGGCAAATCAGTTATGGAGTTGGATGGAAGGAATTCTCAGTAGTTCTGACCGAGACAGAGAATCCATTCATAGAACCATACTGAACTGGAAAAAAGACTTCTCCAACATACGAAGAGTCAACAGCATATGGAAATCTGTTCCAGGGTTCTTACTATGGTCTATTTGGAAGGAGCGTAACCGTAGAATATTTCAAGACGAACACAGGAACATAGAGTTCTCTAAAGACAATATAATAACTAACATTCAACAGTTGATTCAAACGAAATGCAAAGAGGAATGTAACGAGAAACCGTCAGCTCAAGACTTACGCATTTTGAAATGCTTTCGTCTGGAAGCCACCAGCAGCATCACAACTTCGAGACACAGAACGCAACCATCCTCATAGATCGACAAATGGCAGCGTCCGCCGGAAGGAGGATTGAAGCTGAATTTTGATGGGGCCTCGAGAGGCAATCCCGGCATGGCAGGAATTGGAGGTGCATTACGTAACCAGCATGGAGAAATTCTACACATATATTACAGAGCTCTTGGGGAAAGCACAAATAATGAGATGGAATTTGCAGCGCTTGAGCATGGTCTGAGAATTTTAAAATCCCTACGCATCTGCAATATAATTGTGGAAGGGGATTATTCACTGGTCATATCAACAGCGAAGAGAATTCAGGGAGGCACTAAGGCAAGCAAAGCCACAAAACACTGGCGGCTCGCCAAGGTTACAGAAAATATTGCAGAACTAATGGCTGGAATGAAAGGATCAGTTTTTCATGCGGTAAGACGTAAGGCGAACGGGCTGGCGGACTACCTAGCGAATTGTGGCGTGGACAATCAGGACAGGGGGTGGGACAGTTGTTGGGAGGAGGTGGACTGCCTGAACCTGAAGGCGAGATGTGTACAACTGGCACAACAAGATCTAAACGAAACCGACCGGGCTTGATGGGCAACGGTTTCTCTGTCCAGCACCGTATACCTGGCATTTCCGGTAACAGATTGGGATATTATCACGGGAGCTTGACGACTAGACAGATGCGGCGGTGGTCATTATGGCAAGAGAACGCCAAACATGGAAACTATCAATATGGTTCATGCCACGAGAGATTCCGTAGAGTCCGTTTGCGAGGAAGGGACAGCTGGCTCAACCTTGATGGGAAGGCACTCAGCAACATTTATGCTAGGTCAGGGAGAAGATATGTGATTTGTGCGAACATCTTCCGAATTAATAATGAAAGTACCTCCACTCTGCATCGAAGGGGAGAGCGCATTATGGGAAACTCCATGGAAATTAGCTATTTAACGGAGAGTCGTGGCTCTGGTTCTTCTACCTCAGTTCACAGCACTGCAAGAGACCACCATCTTTCTGTCTGTAGCAGTGATCACAACGATAAGATTAGAGGGATTAGGATGGAAGCGGGGAGTTGTAGATGTTCGGCGGCCCACCATGAACTACGAACCGTGCAGAATATGTATGAGACCAGAGCAACAGCAAGGAGAAAACGCAAGATAGCGGAATTGGAAGCTTCTGTGAAAGAGGAAGAAGCGGAGCGACATGAGGGAATCATTGCGGAGGAGGTTGACTGGTTACATGACCCGGGTACTCCTTCCAAAAGAGCCACTCAGTTTGTTCGGACTAAAGCAGAGAGTTGGAGAATCAAAACTCTCCTTGCGAAAGCCCTGGATTCAAAGGATGAAGGGAAGCAGCATTCTGGGAAGGGGAACTCCACTTCGGAGGATCAGTCTGCAAATTTTCATGAAATCCATGAATCGCTGGATCGAAGAATTACCACAGTGCATGAGGCTGTGGAAACTGTCAACAAGAAATTGACTCTGCTCATCAGGCTTCTTCGGCAAACTCTGAGTCCGGACCCCCTCATGCAGGAGCAAAAGATGAAGGAAGCTCAGGAATTCCAATCCATGCAAGATATGCAGGCTAGAGTCGACAAGCATGTTCTGGACGTGGGCTTAGACACAGTCAGTCGAATTGGTGGCTTTCCGCGCACTGGCGGGTTTCCTTAGTTTCTTCTTTAAATCTATCCTTTTCTTCTGTCACGGCTTCGACTTTATGCCAGTTAGTTCTGTTACTCTGTTTTCTGTCATGGCTTCGGCCTTATGCAAGATAGTGATGTTACTCTGTCTCTGTCCAAGTTTTGATAGTGTCGTGGCGATTAGTAACTGTTTTAAGAGTAAGCCGCTCTGCGTGGTGTGCAGCTCAGTTTTGAAAGCCAAGGGCTGGCTGTCAGCATGGTTTAAATGATCCAACTAAGGTTTCGTTCTGCTTCGGCAGACTTTTTGTAACATATTTTGTTCTATAATATACATATCTGACTTTAAAAAAAAGAGTAGTAGAGTGACCCTTCTTAATTTAGACTACGAGTTCACTCAATGGTGCTGATAGTTTAACAGCTGTAGGTATGCATTGGGATGATGTTTTTTAAGTTGTCGAAGCTTTTAGTGATCTTTTTCGGTCCTTGAATGGTAATCGTGTATATATAACATATAGGTGACACCTATGCTCTCAAATTGGCTATGTAAATCTTTTTCAGCTTTTCGCTGGTAAAACTCAATGGTCACTGCATATGTATACTTCAAATTTTGCATTATAAAGATTAATGGAAGTAAAAATGTGACTGACATGATTCTGATGGATGAATAAAATGATGGTCTTACACCTAATGATGTAGTGATCGCCGTGAGAGTAATCACACTCATTGACTCACACAACATATGTGGGGATATATATGCCCCTGTTGGGTGCTGTAATGATAACATTTCTAGTCCCGGCTCCCATGTGCTTCCCAACTTGGGATTTGTCTGTAAAATTTCCAGTTGCTTGCATAATTGAATTGCGATTTAAGGCTCATGTAATTCACTGACCATATCTGCAACAATTGTTACTACGTCTTTAGCGCATATGTAAGCAAAGCGTGCGAGAGCCCCTACCTTCATGACAATGTGCACAGCTAGGTTCGTCCATGATAAATGGGAGGGGTCTTTATCAGAAAGAACAATGATTTCTTTCCCATCCAAATTGGTCTTTATGGTCTCATTAATTTAGATGCAGGAATGGCAAATGGGGAGCGGTTTTTATCATAAAGAGTCAATTTTGATGCACTATGGCTGTTAATAGGTGTCACCTTTAAATATATAACCACATAGGATGCAAAACTAATGAGAGCATAGTGTAACCTTTAAATTTATAAGGCGCATGTTCTCGAAATAAGAAAATGTTGCATCAACCCTTATCTAAAATTCTCCTTTTGAAACTGTAAAAGCTCTTAGTGATCTTTTTATTGGGCGGAATGCCACCCACAAAAGAAATTTCATGCTAGCCTATGTGCCCAGGTTTAGCACCCGGTCGATCCCCCAGGTTTTAGGATCGTGTATCCCACCAATCCACTACCTTAACAATGCTAACATAATTGGCATGATACTTCCGATAATTTCTGGGATTTGACGCAAGCCATCTCCATCGATTTCCTCAGCCGCTTGTGATGCCATTGATTCAAGACAAGATCATACAAAGAAACAAAAAAAAATCAAATAATCGAAAAACTACAAAATCAACATAAAATAATTTTGTGAACTCAATCAACTCCATTTTTCCTTTTGTGAAAGCTGTACAGATCTTATATTCACATGAAATAAAAACCTGTGGCACCCCGCTTAAAGGACATGGATTTGATTCTCGTTTAAGAGAATGGAACGTTGTCAACTGTTGTGATAAACGATGGGAGCGAGCATGCCATGGTTGGGAAATTTATCTTTGTTGTTGAGGACTGCGAGGCTAATCCTTCAGCTTCAGTTTTTCATAGTCGTATCGAAACAAAACGCCAATTACACAATTTCTATTCATTTTGAAAAACATTGGCCGGGAATGCCAGTTTGAATTCAAAAATTTAAATTACACCATTTCTATTCATTTTAAAAAAACATTGGGCAGGAATACCAGTTTGAATTCAAAAATTTCAATCGGATTTGAAATCCAATTTTGAAATGCTATACGGTGAGGTGACATTGAATTATGTGTGTCACATTGAATGATGGAACCGCGGGAGCCGAATCATGAATGCGACATTGAATGTATGTACGTCACATTGAACGCTGGAACCGAGCCGTGAAAACTGCCAGAGGCGCCATGATCATGGAAGGCGGTCGAGTTGCCGGGAATTAGCCGGGGAATCGGGACTATGCACCATGCGCATGGTGCATGTTATGGGCATGGTATGGTAGAGTTGCTATCGGTTGCATGCCCAGTCACATTAAATATCGCTTGCCATGTTCATGGCCCATGCGAATGCAGAGATGTATTTCGGTTGACCAAATGTACTCTTAAGAGTCTTAAATACCCAATAGCAATAGCAATGTATTTCGGTTGACCAAATGTACTCTTAAGAGTCTTAAATACCCAATAGCATGGCATTTATTGGTTGCCATAAATGGGAGACTCGCCATGCTCGGATTAGTCTCAGCTGTCGGGGTGGAGATAGCGAGCGGGAAAGACCTCGTCGCTCAACTGGCCACCGGAGGAGTTCCACTGTTTATTGGAAGCGCGGTTCTCTTCACGCTTGCTTCTCTGATACCCATGTTCAAGGGAGTGTCCAAAGAGAGCAAATCACAGGAAATATGGTCTTCTGGGGCAGAGATGTTGAATGGGCGTTTTGCCATGATTGGCCTCGTTGCGCTGGCCTTGACTGAATACCTCAAGGGAGGTCCTCTCATCTCATGATCATCATCAGCTCTGTACCAAACTTCATACCCCTCTTAGTGTAGGTTGTAATCGAACCCAACTTGTATTCACTCTGCTATCACGAGATGGCACTGTAACAAATTGTTTTGGCAGTTTATGATATAATTGACAAGTTCTTCACAATATGTGTCATTTTGATTAGAATATTTACAGAATCAATCATATAAATATATTTCTGATCAGTACATCTTTGGCAGAAACTCTGATTACAATTTGGCACGCTAATATTGAACAGATATCAATTGACACCAACCATTACCAGGTTTTACTTTGGAAGGATAAAAACAAGCATAGCCATCAGTAACACAAACTTTATTCATTTGCTACTCATAAATTTCTAAATTCTGTACTAACTAAATACTTTTAATTATTCCAAAAAATACTAGTAATTATTCCAAAACTGCAGAGAAAGAACTAAATTTTTTTAAATCGCAAAAATTGTATAAGGAATTTATTAGTACATATATGCCATATGTTGTATGTAGTTACATATTTAAATTTAAAT
>APFE031376215.1:0-26292 GCA_000404065.3 Pinus taeda
TCGAATAATCGACTAACATCTAGTGAGTCCTGTTAGTGATCAATAATGGGTGCATCAGTGGATGAAGATACACATGAAAAATCATGGATGGCGGGTTCACCAAAGAGATCAGGAAAGAATGGAGGGGACTCAGGCAGAAGGGAGTCATCCTTCACTGAGCATTGATGTTCAAGCTCCCACTCATACTCTTCATGAATGACAACACATGTTTGTTGTGCAACACCAACTCCGTTAGTGGGTTGTCCCTTGTTCACAACAAATGAAGAGTCCATAATGGACGAACACAAGACAACATCATCTGGAGGAACACCTGAGTGCAAAGATGGAGGTCGAAGAAAAGAATGCATATGAGAAATCGAAGGATTCACAACCAAATCTACGTGAAAATCAACTGGAGTGATCTTAGGAGAGTATGAAGGATGAACAAGTGTGTGAGCACGATCCTCAACATCACTAGGCAGTGGTGGAGTTGTTGAATGAGAGGGAGGCAGATAGTTAGTTGAGATAGTGCCCACTCCCACATGAGATTGTGCAGTTCCATGAATGAAGAATGTTGAGTGAGGCTTGATATCAAGCTTCATCTTGGGACGAGTAGATTTTTTAAGGCAATACTTGAACCGGTCCCAAAGATAAGCAAATTTCGTCTAGCTCTTTGGAGCTTGAAACTGCAAGTCATGGAAGTGCTGCCAAAAATCAATAACGGATTCATGCAGAGCCTCTGTTTCTGTAATAATTTTTGGTCAAGATATTCTGGATCAAAATGATACAACATGTCTTCAATGAGATCATAGAAGTGCTCAAATGGGTGTACGGTGTCACCCAGTAGGTTGAGGACCCAACGAAATGGAGATTCGTGAAGTGTGTATGCAAGCAACAAACCCACATGTTCATAAGAAAACTCATCTTCCGCATAAATCATGAAAATAAAGTTATATAAGTGCTTAGGACAGGTCTCTTCACCTTCACCATCATATGTGTGAGTGGACAAGAGATCAAAAAGCTTCCCCAAGATGGAAACATCTTCATGATTCGAAAAACACCTCAGGGGAAGAAGAGTGCAAGACTCCATGAAAGATATACAAAGGTTCAAAATTGGATGAGAGGACACTGCTTGTCATCAGACCCTCCCTCTAGCACCAAAAATTTTGATGGTGTTGGACCCGCTAACATGTCAAGGGCATCTCCCCAGTAAGAATTCCCAATTAGACCTCAAACCATTTGGTTTTGGAGTCCTAGCATTGGGTCGTAAGGTAATGCCTTGACCGCAGTGTCGCACATAGCCAAGTAGAATAACACTGTCAGCAATAAGGGTGTGATTGGTGCAGTGAGTCAAGGAAGGTGTATGAGAGGTTCCAACACTTTGAAGGGGGAAGGAGGTGAAGGTGAGTTCCAAGTTCAAAGGGATCAGTCCCAACTCGGCTAGGAACACACAACACAAAGGACATGCACAGCTTCTGGCGGAGCAGTCCACTCGGATGCAGCAGTCACATCATACAAGGTAAGATAACACGTACAACACTCATGGATTAGTCCGAGATGAGTGTGACGATTTTTGTAGCAAGGTTCAAGTGAAAGGAATGTCTGATGTCTGGCAGAGCAGTCGACATAGATGGTGACAACATTAACAACATATGCAACACATTAACAACAAGATCATATAATTGCATGTCAATCAGTTCATACACAAGTACGTAAGTTAAACAACACATATCATTAAAGCAAATGGAGTAGTCCAACTACAATAACAACATATGCATGAAAATGTGTTAGCTCTTATTATATAAAGAAGTATAAGTCACAATCATACAATACATCCATGTAAACCTACTAGCCCCAATAGTGGAATGTTACAGCCACATCTACCTGCTCCTCCAAAGAGATGTACTAGCTTTATATAGTGGAGAAGCTAAGGCGCACTACAATATTGTCCAAGCTTTCTTCAAAATAGTCTTAGTAGAAGCTTGGCTGACCTAAAGCCCTTACAATGAGTTACGAGGGACTATTTATAGCAAAGGGTGGGGTGACCCTTGACATTCCGCTTTGTGAGAGTTCAACTACCCTCATGACTCTTCACCTACTCTATGACTATTACGTCCAACCATTAACACTTGACTTACACTTGACATGACTCAACATTACAATGCACATGTACTCATGTGAGACAACATGACTTGAGCAAGCCTTGCAAGACATCACTGACACTTAGTTCGTTGTGATGAGACCAACTCTTTGACATGCTTGTGATGGTGAAGGTGGTGAGTTGATGCCAAGCTTGGTCATCTATGATGGTGTGCATGCACCTCATGGTGACATCTTGCTGAAGCAAACTCTTGCCTCCATTGAAAACGGTGCATTGGTTCGACCCCTTCATCCAACTCGTCTGCTAACATGCACATGGTCTTCTTGGGTGTGGTTGAACCAGCAACGCACTGATGCATGGTGTTTGTGCTGGTCTTCAAGTGTGAATTGGTGGTTATGTGCATCAACTTGCTGAAGTACATGTTTAGATCCAGTTGGACTTGCTTCTTGTCTTCACCTTGGTGAGTGTGTTGAATGGGTTGGATTGCATGCACACGCTCAATGACTTGCGTGGTGTCGAATCCCTTGCATGCGATTAACAACACTACTCACCATGTCTACTCTATGTCATCTACTGGGATGGATCCTTAACTTTTACAGACACAGTTTCATCTGTGAGTGCATGTTGCGCCCACTACTATTCATGTTCTTGCTGCAACTCATTCGTTTATCTGTGCAACTTCATGTTCTTCCGAAGTTGCTACTTCAACACATGCAAATCCTTCTTTGTGCCATCTTCTGCCTTTGTACGATCTTCATGTCACACCATCACTTCATAACCGGAGTCTCTAAAATTTATTTCATCATCAATGGACTTTCTTGAGCTTGCAACCTTGTTCCGCCTCTGTGTTGTCAACAACCCTCCTCTTGCATTCGTTGCATTTGGTACGCTATCTTTAGTTGTTGTTCATGATGATTCTTATTGTGATGTTGTTGCTATCATATCTTAATGTCATTGTCTACGAACAACTTGATGTCTTTGTGAGTAGGCAAGTCCATGGACACTTGATCGATTGCATCCCTAGGCATGCTCTGAATGGTGTCTTCATCTCTACTCTCCTAGAAACCATTGTACTTGTACTGCTGAGAAGCAGATGAACACCTGCGATACCTAGAGACATGGAAACACTCATGGAAAGCAATCTATCAGTTGAAAACAAAAATGAATATGAGAACTAACTTGTATCATACCTAAGTGAATGATCATGAAGGTTGCGCAATTTCTTCCAGGAGTTCAGGAGACCGACTACCAAGACTGCACAAGGCGTGGTCCACGTTGTTGGGAGATTGACTGACTATTGGAACTACGCAATACATTGTCCAGTCTAGCTATTAATTGTTGGGATTGTGCAATGCATAATTCTAGCTGGGAAGGACTACTAGCCTAGGGATAGATTTGCACAATTTCTTGGGCCAAGCAACCACTGTCCTCCAGAAATTCGCAAAACATTCCTCGAGGCTAGTGCTAGGTAGGAATGCGCGAATCTGGAGAGGAAGGTGAGCCTTCCTTTCCCAAATTGCACGATGTAGCCTTGGTGAAGGAAGAGCCTGGGCCAAGGTTGGCCCGACTTGCCAACAGGAAATTGAAACTAAGTAAGTCAATGAATGCATGGCAACACTAAGTGATAGTAGAAGTGACTGAAAGTGCATGCAAAACATGAATGAAATATTCAGCAAACTGATTAACATGAATGTGGGTATCTATGCAAGACAATTTCATGCATTTGACAAACTGAGATAGCAATGAAAACTGAAATAGAGCTAGGATAAGCTAGTATACATGTAAACAACAGCAAGCACAAAAATAAATCAAGAAAATAGTTCTCCCAAAAGCGAAAACACAAGAAGCACCAGAAAAGTAGCACAAGGCATGGGAAGAAGGCTTACCCCAAAATAGCTGAGATGAATGTTCCGACTTCTCCTAGATGTGATGTGGGATGTCAGAGCTACAAGGTTGACGTGAGGAATGAGCTTTGTAACATCTGGTTGATGATTTTTGATAACATCGAGGTTGTGACACACATGCCACGAATCTAGGGAAGCGACACTTGGTGTTAGGTTTCGAAATTGCTCCTTGCATGTAACCTCCAACTGCTAAACATAAATCCCTGAAATAAGGGATGCCTTTGCATGATGCCTTGGGAGAAGTAGCCCATGCATGCAAGCCTATTTTGCTCAGTCTCGAAGGTAACCGGTCAATTCAGCTACACATGCAAGAGACTGCTTGACTACTAGAGAAAATTGTGCGTTTTTGGCTAGGAGCTGGGCTAGCTACCCAAGAGATTTTCACAATTTCTGGTTAGAGCATCTGACTACTACCCAAATTTGTGAAAATTCTATGTTGAACAGCCTGCTGCTGGGAAAATTTGTGCAAATCCTGCTAGGAGGGTTGGCTGGTAGGATTGTGGAATCTTGGAGCCCAGAAAGTTGTCAAAGAGGATTCTGCAATTCCTGGAGGGAAGGCTAGTTGCCCTCTAGAAATGTGTAATTTTCAAGGGGAAGCTGCTCAGCCTACAACTGGACCAAGTTTGGGTGAGCGACCTGTGAGGAGAATGGATCAATCGTGATCGAAAGGTTGCCTTTGTGCGAGGAAAAAACTAAAGTTTGAGTACTTGATGAAGCATGACAAAGTGTTGTGTAAGGTTGGTAGGGAGGCTCCAAAATAGGCTAAGGAAAAATTTTGGAGGGTGGTTGTAGCCACTAAAACACTTGGCAACAGAATGATAGAACTGCAGCTCCCTAAATGGACCTTGTTCGTGAAAATCAAGTCTAACACCTTCGGAAGTATTGTTTAGCTCTCAGCTCATCTTGGCTTCACACTAGTTTAATTGTAAGATGTATCATCTTCTAGACTCTTGGTTGATTGGCACACATTCCAAACCAAGGAAACACAGTTGTTTCGACTAGGGTTGAGGGGTATATAGGTGCACAAGTAGTATAGTCGTTGGAGTCTTAGTTTCATCTTTGGTGTTTCTCCACTACCAACAGGCCTAAACAGTACCTTGGTGGAGTCACATAGGAACATAAGCATGGATCCACTACCAGCGAGCCTGGTCAGTACCCTGGTAGAGTTATTTGCATCACCTCCCTATGCCGAAAGCCTTTTTCTTCTTTCGCCTTACTCATCTTTCATATTTTTTATTTTTTATTTTTTATTTTTTACCTCAATTTTTTTCATTTTCACTGTGCATAACACTCATTCATTTCAGAGGTGGAAGAGGGATCCCGACTTATTGAGAGTAGAAGAGGTTTTTCCAGGAGATAAGTAATTTATTATATCTCGGGCGTGCGTGTTAAGGTTTCCCCCCTTACCTTAGTCTACTTGACTGAGGTGACAAGGGTTAACCCAAAAATAATCGATAAGAGAAGGTGACACTAGTTATCGTGCAAGTGTTGTGTTTACACCAAGGTTTACTTCGAACAATACGTATTTTCCTTCAACGTATCATGGACAAAAAGTAACAAGCTAATCATACAGAGGCAAGATGACAAATAACCAAGTAGTGATAGTTGTATAAGTGTTCTTGTACTTTACCCAACTCACTTCAAGAGTCATACATGGTTTCATGCAAGACTAACCTATGAATGAAACAAGAAAACAAACTAACAATCAATAAAGAAAACCAAGAGCAGAAACAAAAATGAAAGTGAATAAAGTAAACAAACAAACAAACAAATAAAGCACGTAAGAAAAAAAGCATTCAAGCAAACAACTGAAAGTAAACACTACTCCTACTCCTACACTAACGTACATGGGCCTGATCACATGAAGTGATACTTCCAATGCAGCCACCGATGCATTGGTAGACCCATGTTGGTGAAGGCTTGGTCTGCGAGCAACCCAGTTGTGCGAACCAACAAGCAAGAAAGATATAACAATGAAGACACCACACTTCGTGATTCAAAGTGCCCATGAGACATAAGTGAGTGCATGGGCATGAAGGGTAGTCTACAGACTTATCATGGTGCTATGTGACACTACATGCAACTTTGAAGAATAAGCACACTCTTGACTATGACATGCAAGCGAACGAAAGAAACAAAGATAACTTGCATCGCGCTCGAGTGCTTGCAATGTAAGAATCCTCCAATGCATGAACAATGGGATCGTGTAGTTCGAGTGGAGGAAGTAAAATATGATGTTGGATTAATTTCAAGTGCATATAGATGAGTGATGAGGAGCCTTGAGTGTTTGGACAATTACCTTATCAGAAGCGAAACCAACCTCATGATATAGAGGGCCTGACATAACCATCATCTCGGGCTGAAGTGCCTTGACGATCTCTGGGGTTTTGACTTTGTTGATAGATGGATCTTCGTAGACCAGTGGCTTAGATGGATTAACAATGAGTGAATTAACATTGTGATCGGGTGATGAGGTGAAGGAATCACGGAAATCAAGATAAAAAAATTCAGGATGTTGGTCGACATCCTCATGGTTGGATGAATCACAAAGGGGTAGATGAAAAGCAAACAAACTCATCCTCTGTGTTTCTGGAAAAGACAGATGAAGGATCATGTGGATTTTCAATGAGTAACTTATCCTCTCCATTGTCGAATGATGGACTAACATCTAGTGAGTCCTGCGAGTGATCAATAATGGGTGCATCTGTGGATGAAGATACACATGAAAAATCATGGATGGTGGGTTTACCAAAGAGGTTAGGAATGAACGGAGGGGACTCGAGTAGAAGGTAGTCATCCTTCGTCAAGTGTTGAGGTTCAAGCTACCACTCATACTCTTCAGGAATGACAGCGCATGTTGGTTGTGCAACACCAACTCCGTCAGTGGATTGTTCCTTGTTCACAACAAGCAAAGAGTTCGGAATGGACGAACACAAGACAACATCATCCAGAGGAACACCTGAGTTTGAAGACGTAGGTTGAAGAAAAGAATGCATATGAGAACTCGAAGGACTCACAACCAAATCTACATGAAAATCAAGTGGAGTGATGTTGAGAGAGTGTGAAGGATGAAAAGGTGTTTGAGAATGATCCTCAACATCACTGGGCAGTGGTGGAGCTGCTGAATGAGAGGGAGGCAGACAGTTAGTTCAGACAGTGCCCGCTCCCACATGAGATTGCGCAGTTCCATCAATGAAGAAGGTTGAGCAAGGATTGATATCAAGCTTCCTCTTGGGATGGGTAGGTTCCTTAAGGCAATAATCGAACTGGTCCCAAAGATAAGAAAATTTGATCTGGCTCTTCGGAGCTTGAAACTACAAGTCACGAAAGTGCTGCCAAAAATCAATAACGGATTCATGTGATGCCCTCCATTGCTGTAACAGTTTCCGGTCAAGATGGTTTGGATCAAAATGATCAAATGTGTCTTCAATAAGATCATAGAAGTGCTCAAATGAGTGCATGATGTTAGCTGGTAGGCTAAGCACCCAACGAAATGGAGATTCCTGAAGTGTGTATGCAAGCATCAAATTGGCCAACTCGTCAGAAAAATCATCTTCCTCATAAATCATGAAAATAAAGTTATATAAGTGCTTAGGCCAAGCCTCTTCACCTTCACCATCAAATGTATGAGTGGACAAGAGATCAAAAATCTTCCCCGAGATGGAGACATCTTCACAATTCAAAAAACACCTCAGGGGAAGAAGAGTGCAAGACTCCATGAAAGACATGCAAAGGTTCAAAATAGGATGAGAGGACACTACTTGTCATCAACCCCTCCCTCTAGCGCCAAAAATGTTGACAGTGTGGACCCATCAAGATGTCAAGGGGATCTCCCCAGTAAGAAGTCCCAATTAGACCTTAGACCATTTGGTGTAGGAGTCCCAGCAGTGGGTCGTAAGGTAATGCATTAATTGCAGTGTTGCACATAGGCAAGTAGAATAACTCTATCAAAAGCAAGGGTGTGACTAATGTAGTGAGTCAAGGAAGGTGTATGAGAGGTTCCAAAACTTCAAAGGGGGAAGGAGGTGAAGGTGAGTTCTAGGGTTAAAGGGATCAGTCCCAACTCAACTAGGAACACACAACGCAAAGGACATGCGCAAATTCCGGTGGAGCAGTCCACTTGGATGTGACAGTCACATCATACAAGGTAAGATAAAACATACAACACCCACTGATTAGTCCAAGACAAGTGTGATGGTTGTTATAACAAGGTTCAAGTGAAGGTTTGCCTTATTCCCAACAGAGTAGTCGACACGGACACTGACAACATTAACAACATATGCAACACATTAACAACAAGATTCATATGATTGCATGTGAATCAATTCATACACAAGTATGTAAGTTAAAAAACACATATCATTAAAGAAACCAAAGAAGTCCAACTACAATAACAACATATGAATGAAAATGTGTTGACTCTTACTATGTAAAGAAGTGTAAGTCACAATCATACAATACATCCATGTAAACCCGCTAGCCCCAACAGTGGAACATTACAGCCACATCCGCCTGCTCCTCCAAAGATATGTACTAGCTTAGTGAAGTGGAGAAACCAAGGTGCATTACAATACCATCCAAGCTTTCTTCAAAACAATCTTAGTAGAAGCATGGCTGACCAAAAGCCCTTACAAAAAGTTATGAGGGATTATTTATAGAAACGGGTGGGGTGACCCTTGACATTACCCTTTGTGAGAATTCAACTACCCTCATGACTCTTCACATACTCTATTACTGTTACATCCAACCATTGACACTTGACTTACACTTGACATGACTCAACATTACAATGCACATGTACTCATGTGAGGCAACATGGCTTAAGCAAGCCTTGCAAGACATCACTAACACTTGGTCCACTGTGATGAGACCAACTCTTTGACATGCTTGTGATGGTGAAGGTGGTGAGTTGGTGCAAAGCTTGGATGTCTGTGATGGTGTGCATGCACGTCATGGTGACATCTTATTGAAGCGAACTCTTGCCTCTGTTGCAACTGGTGCATTGGTTCAACCCCTTCATCCAACACATTTGCTAACATGTGCATGGTCTTCTTGGGTGTGGATGAACCAGTAACACACTGATGCATGGTGTCCTTGCTCATCTTCAAGTGTGTACTAGTGGTCATGCGCATCAACTTGCCAAAGTACATGTTTAGCTCTAGTTGGACTTGCTTCTTGTCTTCACCTTGGTGAGTGTGTTGAATGGATTGGATTGCATGCGCGCACTCAATGACATGCATGCTGCCAAATCCCTTACATGCAATCAATAACATTTCTCATCGTGTTTGCTTTGTGTCAGCTACTGGGATGGATCCTTAACTTGTATGGGTGCAATTTCATCGATGAGTGTATGTTTCGCCCACTGTTGTTCCTATTCCTGCTACAACTCATTCGTCTGTCTATGCAACTTCATGTTCTTCTTGAGTTGCTTCTTCAACACATGCAATTCCTTCTTTGTTCCACCTTCTGCCTTCATGCGATCTTCATGTCGTGCCACCACTTCATAGCTGGAGTACCCATAGTTTCTTTCAACATCAATGGACATGCTTGAATTTGCAACCTTGTTCCATGTTTGTGTTGTCAACAATCCTCCTCTTGCATTTGTTGCATTTGGTATTTGTCTTCAGCTGCTATTCATGATGCTACTTGTTGTGATGTTGTCGTTGTCATATCTTGATGTCATTTTCTACAAACAACTTGATGTCTTCGTGGGTAGGCAAGTCCATGGACACTTGATCGACTGCATTCCCAGGCGTGCTCTAAACGGTATCTTCATCTTTGTTCTCCTAGAAACCATTGTACCTGTACTGCTGAGAGGCAGATGAACACTTGCAATACTTGGAGACATGGAAACACTCATGGCAAGAAATTTGTCAGTTGAAAACCAAAATGAACATGAGAACTGAATTGTATCATACCTGGGTGAATGATCATGAAGGTTGCATAATTTTGACTAGGAGGTTGCATAAGGGTAAATGAACATGAAGGTTGGGAGACTAACTGTCTTCTGGAACTTCACAATGCATAGTCTAGTATAGTTACTGACTGCTGGGCAATCCTAGCTAGGAAGGACTGCTGGCCCAAGGACCGATTTGCGCAATTTCTTGGGCCAAGTAGACGTTGTCCTCCAGAAATGCACAAAACAGTCCTGGAGGCCAATGTTGGGCAAAAATGTGCAAATCTAGAGAGGAAGGTGAGCTTTCCTTTCCCAAATTGTGCAATGCAGCCTCAATGAAGGTAGAGCTTGGGCCAAGGTTGGCCCAACTCACCAATGGGAAACTAAAAGCCAGTAAGTCAATGAATTCATGGTGACACTAAGTGATAATATAAGTGATTGACAAAACATGAATGAAAGATTCAACAAACAGATTAACATGCATGCGGGTGAGGTAGTTTGCCGGTTAGGCGAACGTCCGTGCAAAACAGTTTCATGCATGTGACAACAGTGAGATAGCAATGAAAACTAAAATAGAGATAGGAAAAGCTAGTATACATGTAAACAATAGCAAGTGATCAAAGAAATCAAGCAAATAGTACTCCCACAAGAGAAAACACAAAAAGCGACAGAAATGTAGCACAAGGCATGGGAAGTGGGCTTACCCCAAAGAAACTAAGTTGAATGTGTCGACTGCTCCTAGATATGATGTGGGATGTCAGAGATACAAGGTTGATGTGAGGAATGAGCTCTGCAACGTCTGGTTGATGATTTTGGATAACATCGAGGTTGTGATGCGTATGCCACGGAGGTTTCAGAATTTATCCTTGCATGTAACCTCCAACTATTAAACATAGATCCCTGAAACAAGGGATGCCTTTGCATGCTGCCTTGGGAGAAGCAACCCATGCATGCAAGTTTTTTTTGCTTGGTCTCGGAGGGAACCAATCAACTTAGTTGCACATGCAAGATACTACTAGATTGCTGGAGAAAAATGCACATTTATGGCTGGGAGCTGGGCTGGATACCTAGGAGATTTGCACAATTTCTGGGCAGAGCAGCTGACTGCTACCTAGATTTGCACAAATCCTAGGCTAAAAAGCCTATTGCTGGGAAAATTTGTGCAAATCCTGCTGGGAGGGTTGGCTGGCAGGATTGCACAATCTTGGAGCCCAACAGGCTGTCAGAGAGGATTGTGTAATTCCTAGAGGGAAGGATGGTTTCCCTCAAGAAATGCGTAATTTTCAAGGGGAAGTTACTCAAGTTGTAGCTGGACCAAGTCCAGGTGAGTAGCCTGTGAGGAGAATGGATCAACTGTGATCGACAAGTTGCCTTTATGCAAGGAAAACACTAAATCTTGAGTACTTGACGAAGCAAGACAAAGTGTTGTGTAAGGTTGGTATGGAGGCTCCAAAATAGTCTAAGGAAAAATTTTGGAGGGTGGTTTTACCCACTACAACACCTAGTTTAGACAAGAAAGGCATTGACTTACAATTAATGCTCTAGTCAAATGCATGGTGGAACTACATAAAACACAAGCACATTTTGATAATTAATCAATTTCAAGGTTTTGGAAAATGGCACAGATATTTTCATGCATGCAATTTCATAAAAATATCTTTTGTCAAAATACAAGAAATTACCCACATTAGTGAAGGCTATATTTTCCAATGGCATTACATCCTACTCTACTTTTGGGATGTAAACAATTAAAAATTATTTGTGTACTCAGGAGGTATTCATGGTTCAATACACCCTCCCTTTGCTATATAACATCTATAATAAGTAAAGGTCAAAGGTCGATGTTTATAATATTACAAGATTGGTCAAGAAAGAAATCAAATTGTGTATTGAAAAATTGTTCAAATGGTCCAATATGAAGGCCATATGTTCGTGTATATTGCAGTTTGATGACAAGGCATATGTGGGTCCATGCTAAGTATATGTAGATTATCTTTAAAATTGTAAAGTGGACTTGTGTATTCCTCTTTTAATATAAATGATGTTATTCTAAGTTTTATTTCACAGAAGTAATTAGACTATTGATCTAGAATGGATCTTGTTAAGTCAAGTTGAAGTTTGCTATATGTTTGAAGTCCAAGATGGACCTGGGTAGAAAAATTGTTCTTGACATGTGCAGATTTTTAACATCCCAGTTGCTCACGAAATTAGTGCCAAGTCAAAGAGCTCAACACGTTGATTCTGGTGGTATCTCCGGATTCACATTTGGCCGTTGTATGAAGGAGAAAATGGTCGTTGAAGTCTATGGTGAACAGGTCAAAATGGGCCTTGCTGACCATGTGGCATTCACAGAGTTCAACACATGGCAATGGTCAAGTCAGCAGGTCAAATTTCATCTTTAGTGCATATATCCAGGTGAATGGTGAGATTTTGGGTTTTGGTTGGTTAAAGATTCATATTATAAGTCATCGGTGCATTAATAATTTTATGGCACAGTTGCAAACCTATGGTTTCTAAACCATATGACATACCATATATGAAAATAAAGGTGCACATTTTTTCTAATGTTAAAACATGCCTAAGGTTCAAACTATGTGTAAAAGCCATGGTGGGTGCAAGGGATAGATATGTTTTACAATTCATATAACTATATGGAAGATGGGCACAAAGAATTATGTTATCAAACCATGGTGGTAGAGTATGTAATGAATCTATGGTATGTAATGAACCTATGGAAAATACGCAATATGGCGGAGTAAATAAAAAGATATGGAAAAAAGTTATAAATTATGGTGAAGAATTATAACAAAGTATAAACAGGTTCATACATGGTGGATCCCAGTGTAGTCACATGGAATGAAGGTCCAATCACACAGTGGCAGAGTTAATGGCCATGACGGTTGGAGGATGTGAGTCAACTTGCCAACAAAGTGCCGAAGATACGGTGTTAAACCATATTTCAAACATATATGTTAAAGTCTAATGGAAAATACATATTAAAACAAAAACTATGGCTTTTATACAATGCAGAGGTGGCAACCATGTTGCCTGATGATACAACATGACAAGGATGAGAGCGCACAATATGTGGTCCAGTCAACATGTAGGAGCAGGTTGAGACCACCAGGGTTATATTCCATGGATCTATGGTTCTATAGATTGTTGGGTATGTGGTTAAGACAAGTGTTATTCAATGCGGAGATGTGTCACATGACATGAAGATGCGGGCACAATTAAAAAAAAATCGTCAAGTTGTTGCCATGACCATCGAAAGTTGTGAACATGGAGTACTGAGTCAAGATTGCCATGGGATATGCCATCGAATCATCAAGAACAGGTAAGGAGTAGGTCCAATAACCAGTTCACATGGAAAACAAGGTACAACTATGTGGCACGGGGTTACCGCTGAAAGCAGTTCACATGGTCGTGGGTTTCCATAACACTTGACTGCCACATCGATCAGAGCTGAGTTATGATATAGTATTTCACTAAGTTATATGATAAAAATTTGGATTATTAGTGTAACAAAAGCCACCAATCCAATCTATATGAATCAGGAATAAACCTTAGGATAATACATTACATCAATGCACGGAGGATATTGTATTCGGTCCAATTTTTGTAAACCATATGCATTATATGGTTAGACCATACTAAAATGAAATTTGCCAAAGTTAGTAGTTGTTATAAATATAGAGCTAAGTGTAATTTTGTTATTGCACCGAGTATAGGTTTGTCCACCTAATTAAAACAACTTGCCTTGTATAGCTTGGTAGGTTCGAATCTGGAACCTGGCCAAGGATTATAAAAGGATTACCATTGCACCACTGCAGAGGGGGAGTTGAATAGTGAGCTCCAGAACAGATTCATATTGGTGCCTGTAATGTTCATTTGAGCATATCTTGGTCATCCCTGGGCATTTTTGCAAATGGAGACGGGCATTGGAAAGCTGAGATAGAGGCCTCCTTTCTAACAGTCACCAATAGTGCCTATGTGTATAGTTAAGCTCGGTAAAACTATATGTAAAGAAGCAGTTCGAAACCATTTCAAACACAAGAAGTTTTCAAGTTAGTTTTTGGCTCTCTAGAAGCATTTGAAAGCTGATTTGGAAACTTGAAGAGCCGAAACGGGGGTTTTGACACGTTCCAAATTACACGACAGTACTTGTTTGTTAGTAGCAACAATGAAGTTTGTAGAATTTTGTACTTGAATTGTGTCTCACTTAGACAAGTGGAGATGAGGTAAATAATTAATATATTGATGAAACTTGAATTCTCGATTTTAGTAGAGGTTAGAGTTATTGTTAGAGACTCTATGCTTTTACTATAAATGAAAAGTCCTTTGTAGAATGTCAAGTGAGATTGTGAGAGTTCGATAAAGGAGAGAATTTCCATACTGTGGAAATAGTTGCAATTGTATCAACAATTTTGATGTACCTCTTCGTATTCATTGAAATACGAGCAGCCTAGCCTTTTAGAGTAGGGCCCAGAGAGGTAGCCCAAGGGGGGTCTCGGTGTCTTTCTATTTGACATTGTATTATTATGTGTGTCATGTCCTTTTTGGATAACTTGTTCAAATGTATTAAATTATTGTTTTGAAAGGCCCATTTAAAACTTGCCAAGTGTTAGGTAGCGATCTAATTCCGCAATTTCATATCAACTATAGTTTTCTTTTGTAGTGCAAGTCAGTAGGTAAGGCTCCCTACCTGGTTTGTGTTGTGAATTCATTTATTTCTTAGTTAGATGATCTAATTAGATAATTTGTATTTCTATTTATCTGTAGATTAATATTTTGATTCTCTGTAATTCTAGTTCTTGAACTTTCATACGTTATTCATTGCAAAAGTGTGGATTCCCTATAGAGGTTAGGCACTGAAGGTTTATGAACAAAAGTGCTTTTTAAGGAATTACAAAACTATTTGACACTTATGCAAAACAAAGTATTGTGATCAGAGATCATAAAATTGTTTTGTAAATGCAATCCTAGTGATCATGCAAGCGTGTAGCATTTTACTTTCTTCCTGATTGAATTTTATCTTTTAAGTGTAAAGTGTGGATTCCCCCCTACAAAATTTAGGCATTGAAGGTTGAAGAATGAAAGTGCTTCTTAATTAATCATAGAATCATTCTATGACAAACAATGGAATATGATTGGATTCCACAAATTTGTCTTGAAAACATAAGCTCATTGATCCAACAAATCTTTGTATCCCTTTAATTTTCAGTCTGATAGTTCATTTTATTGCCAATGCATGCCTTGGAGCATTAGATTGTAAAAGTTATTTTATAGCTTGAGAATAATTTATGTACTAGATCCACACATACAATGTTGGTGTTTAAAATTTTATGACCATAGATTGACAATTAAATATAATGGAATTTAAGTAGCTAAATTTCTTAACAATAACCTTCTCAAACTAAAGGAGGTTGTATACAATCAATTTTGAGCAACCTCCTCAAATCAAAATAGGTTACTATAATGTAAATTTCCTCAAATTTGATGTGGAATCTAGGAACCCTCTCCAAATTTAACAATAAGGGGTGACACCAAATCTATTTTAAATATCCTTCTCAGAAATCAATTTTGAAAAACCTCCTTAAACACATTTTATGTGGATAAACTTTCGAAAATCTAGGAAACCCTTCAAATTTGAGGATAGAATCTTAATATGAGGCATGTCTATCATAATAAACACATTTTAATTGAGAAAAAATTACAAAAGGACTCATTCTTCCTATCAATTTTAAAAAATCTCAAGAATTTCACGCAATCTTCTCAAATTTGAGGAAAATTTCTATAGTATGCCTACCATATATTATTAGATATATTATCATAATGCAATAAATAAATATCATGTGATAATTGTTCTATAGCTAATCATTAAAACATATTAATGACTACATTATATAATAATTGTCATATGCCTATTGTTATATAATATTTGTTTATTATATTATAATCATAAATCTAATAAGATATATAAAGTATATTACACTTTTATAGAGAATAAAAAAATAACTAATAGTTCTTAAGAACCTGTGTTTTTTCTTAAACAGATAAATATTCAAATATAAAGGGCTTTTCCATAAACTAGCATCTCATACAACAATTTTGGTTCCAAACTTGGCTATGACTTTAAAATTAAGCTATTATTATTATTATTATTTGTTGAAAAACTATGAAAGATGTAAAACTAAATTTTCCTTTAATTGAAGAGAGTTATATTCTTAAACTTAAGTGTAGAATTTTGCGTATTTAAAATAATATATAAATGTAGAAATTTGTGTATAATATATATATATATAATTATATATATATATTATTATGGGGAAATATAGGAAAGAGTATTCTCTATGATAAAATAGTTTCAATATTCACTAGTATAGATTCATTTTTAACCCAAAATCTATCAACTCTGGAGAGGGATTAAATCCCTTATGTGCTAATCTAATTTCTTTTAGAGGGTAGTGTACATTTTTCATTGTTTAAATTGCATCAATGCCTTCAAAATCTGGTTGAGCACTTGGATTATGTAGAGTGCACAACTTAAACTTACAATTCCAACAAATTTTTACTACATTTCAAATGATTGAAAAATATACTCCAAAGGAGCGAACATGTACAATAGTAAGACTAATTAAAATGTTTTAATCATTTTTTATTGATATATTTGATTTAAAACTCAATTTTTTATTTTTTATTAATTGTTTTTAAATGCCACATTAATTTTATATTAAGAATTGAACAAATTGCATATGTCTCTTCTTTTTATTATTCTTATTAAGAAATAACTAGTTTTTTCTTTATTTCAATTATTTATTTTCTTTATACATTTAAATAATTTACCTAAATCTTATATTCAACTATCTTTGTGAAGTATAATAATTGTATATCTTCCACGCCCAATGAAATATGTTTATCACATTTTTGCGCTGTAATGTCAATAATAAATGGAGCTAGCATAGTGAGAATAAGATTATTAATATTTTTTTTATTATAATTAACCAAATAGATATATTCACTTTTATTTTTAATTATAGTTAGCATTTTTTTATTTAAAAAATATTTTATCTTTATTCTAAAAAGTACGTGTCAACTAAATACACATAATGTGTTTGTGAGCTTAGTACTATTATTTTTTACTTTTAATTACGTTTATCATTTTTCAAGTTTGATATAAAGTTATATTATTTCACATGAACATTAAAACATTTAATATGATATATTATTACGCATCTTTTGAATAGTATTAATACATTTAATTAAAATCACCGACTAACTAAATAAATATCTTTTTTTGTTTTTAATTATAATGAACATTAAAAAAAATGAATTTTGTTAAAAAACTCAATTAAAAAATCTAACATTAAACACATTGACGTTAATAACTTTCTAAAAAATTATAAAAATTTAATATTCGATTTTTTTATTTTGATAATACTAAATAAAATAATTATTAACATATTAATAATAATTAAATTTATAAATAATACTAAATATGACTTTTCCATAAATTTAAACTAATCATTCTTTACGTTTTAAATAAAAAAAATTCCAATACTTACATGTAAATTGGTTTAAATCACATGAGCGGAAGCCAACAACTCAATCCATCCAGTATGATATATATTATTTTTTTACCCAAAATTACACTGTGTTAAACATTTAGCTATACGGTTATTTCTTTACAGGTGGTAGGACACGTGGGACGCTGTAGCTCCTTAGGTTGAATTGAATTCCTTATGTTGAGTTTTCGCCTAAACCGCCTGGAGACAATGACAGACTGCGGATTCCGACCATCCATAAGCAATTCCGATGAAAAGGTTAACGTCCATTTATATGTCCATAAGCAATTCCGATGAAATGGTTAATGTCCATTTCCGTAAAAGGAGACGGAGAAGTGGGCCAAAACAGCGACGTAAGTGAGTTTGGGGAGGGAATCTGCCGCAATCCGGATAAGGGTTGTCGAAACATGAAAAAAAGAATTACAACAACATAGAATATTGGAAAGATAAAACCAGAGAACTGAAAAACAACGAGGCAAGCTACAACAATACCAATCATAAATTATAAAATAATAATACTGAGTTAAAAGATGGGTAATTAAAAGATTGGTTTAATGAGTAGTAATTAAAAGATTGGTTAAAGTTAAATTTGAAGGCAACGGTCCAAAAACCCAAGCATAAAACTCAGGAATGCGCGCGGCCTAATGAATGAAGGAAGAATGAGAGGGATCGGTGGTGATTGTGATGAGGAGGAAATTCACATAGGAAGAGGAAGTGATGGTAATTTTTGCAATACACTGCGAAAACAACAGCAGGGTGAGCTCGAATGGATTTCACCCTCAAATGGATTACTGGTAATTTTTCTGTTCCTTTTAATTTGTTTGTCTATCTCTAGACTGTTTGGTTAACCAGGGAAAGGGAAAGGCTATTTTTATGTAACCTCACAAATCATTTTCTCTGTTCGATCTACAGGTTAATCATCATGGGTGTTCTTTCTCTCTCAAGCACTGTGTCTGTCTTATGGAGCGCTCCAATGTTCTGTTCTGTTTTCTGTTCTGTGTTGTATGCATCAATGTCTTGTGGTTGTGTCTTGTGTAAATGTTTGTTTGTTTTATGTGTCTGTTAGTTAATTGAGAGAGAAAGTCCATGCAGAGAAGAATATGCATGGGTGGTTGAAGGGCCAACTTGATCAACATGTAATGGAATGCATCCAGAGCAGAGTGAGTGAGTTAGTACTCCAATATTTTTTTGAATTATTTTTAGATTTATTCTGCCAGGCCCTCCTTCTCTATGTTTCTTTTTCTGATGAATCGGAATTTTATATACATGAGCTGGAGTAGCGTTTCTGGTGCTTTTGGAGCAGACAGAGAATGAGGATTTTGCAGCGCCCATCAGTTGGCAGAGTTTCAGTAGAAAATGAAAATTTCCTAAGAAGCAGGTTAGTATGCTTTGCTTTGTGAATGGCCTTGTTGTGTTTATTTTTAATGCTGAGACAGACCAAATTTATTTAGTATAAAATTTGTAATTCTGAGATGAGGGCTAACCTGTAATGAAGATATAAATCTAGAGTAAATCTTATATATAAATGTTTATAACGAAGATATTTAATGTAGAGTATGTACAAAACCGAACGCACACCATAGCTGTTTTCAAAAACTACGTTTATTCGGTGCTTTCTGCCACTGTCGTCACTACCATGGTGCTTTTGGTGATATAATCGAGGAGAAGGCCGCTAAAATATCTCGAGAGCGAGAGCATCTGTGGTCATCCTTCCTTGACATTTTTGTTTGTGAATAGTTTTCTATTTCGATTTAGAAAATGTACCCATCCACGGAGTGCATCTCTCTCATCCCCAGAATTTTTGGTGTTCAAATTATTTACTTCTTCCTTCAAGCGAGGACAGTTTGAATTTAATACCCTGAACTTTCTGTTCTGCATCGTGCTCATCACCTGTTCAACGATACCCATCACCTGTTCTGCATCGATACTCATCACCTGTTCATCGATGTGTAGTTTCCAAGTCCCTAATGGATGTGTTGAAAGCCGATATAACTGGTTATTTGTCAATGAATTGTGGTCTAGTGAAATTGTGTAGTTTCCAAGTCCCTAATGGATGTGTTGAAAGGTTATTTGTCAATGAATTGTGGTCTGGTGAAATTGTGTAGTTTCCAAGTCCCTATTGGATGTGTTGAAAGCCGATATAACTGGTTATTTGTCAATGAATTGTGGTCTGGTGAAATTCCTTTTGATGCAGCGTTAGTAGTCTGGTCTTAACATTTTCAATAACTACAAGAAATTGTGTGGTATTTTCCTCTACTTAGCCCCAGTACATTAACATTACCATAATACAAGTTACCTTTTCCGTCGGAATTAAATCACATCTCAACCCTTCTTTTTTATAAATTCTACAGAGAGTCGCATGACTTTTCATTGCATACGTAAAAGTATATTGTTGTGTTGCGTTGGAAGTTTCTAGAGTCACATCTGCTCCTAACCAGGCTGCTTACACTTTTAATAACTCCATAGGCGAATAGGGGTCTCCTCTATTAGTTGTACTTTAATTAACGTGATAGGCCTGTCTATGTTCCAGACTTTTAATTTATTTACCAGATTAAGGTAAGTCTATAGGCTTGTCTATGTTCCAGAAATGGAGATTTATTTATAACCTTCAGCGAACATGTTGCTAATATTATTAGTAATATTTGAAGATAGAAAATTAAATTGATTTTAAAAATAATTAATATGATGAACATGTACGTGTGTTATAACCTGAGAGGCACATGTGTCACATGAGAGGAGTCTCCCAGCCTCCTAACCTGACACTTAGGTATGATGTTATAACTTTTTGATCTTTCATTATTCAGGTCCAACCTGAGAGGCACATGTGTCACATGAGAGGAGTCTCCCAGCCTCCTAACCTGACACTTAGGTATGATGTTATAACTTTTTGATCTTTCATTATTCAGGTCCAATAGCTGCCCACTCCATAAAGAGCATGGCCCCATGCCCAATACACTACGCACATGTCTCACATGAGAGGAGTCTCCCAGCCTCCTAACCTGACACTTAGGTGTGATGCTATAACTTCTTGATCTTTCATTAATTCAGCATAGCCCCGTGCCCAATATAGTACCAATTAGCCACATCGGAAACCTAGAAACCAACACTTAGCTAGCACCGAGGGCAGCCAAGATATGCATCATACATTACATAATTGATCGACTGATCCAAGAGTTTGCCATGGATGGTAGAAGCAACAATTGTAATATAAGTTGAGGACTTGATATGTATGTGTTTTTCTTATTAAACCAAATTCTGTTTCAATATATTCACCAGATCAGAGGTGTACAACTTTCGTCCTTTACACAGGCCTCTTTGTCATCCTTCCACTTTCACGTCAGGTCAAGTCAGGTCACCCCTCTTTATCATCCTTCGCTTTCATGCCTCTTTGAGAATGCTATATATAATGATGTTCATCCATACTCATCACTTGTTCATCGATGAAAAAATTCCTCATTCCTCATATATCGATGTGTTTCCAAGTCTAAGAACTGTTGAAAGCCCACATAACAAGATGTCGAAATCCCACTTGTTCCTACTTTCTTCTTCTCTGCTACTTTTCTTGTCATTTGTTCTTTAAATTAGCAGGAGTTTGTTTTGTTTTTATTTGGCAAGTTAGTTTTTGTGGCGAGGAAGGTCCAGCTTCAAATAGAGGAGAACCTAGAAATTCTGACAACTGTATTTTTGATATTGATTTATTTCTTGTTATTTCCATTGTTCTTGTTATTAATACATACCCCATCAGCGTCATTAGCCGATCTTGATCAAGCCGCTGCCATTTTCAGATGGCCAGAAACACCCAAGAAAATGCAGAGAGAGAAACAGCCACCCAACAACACCCACAAAGATAGAAAACAAAGTATAATGTAATGTATGATGCATTCCAAATACCTGTGAAAACTTTGTACTCTCGTTCTTAGTTTTTCCTCCCTTGGGTTTGAAGTCTTTGTACTACATTCAATGTTTTTTCCATGCAGGTAATCAAAATCCTGTGTCTTCTGATTATTTTTCTTGTTATATTCTTTCGCTATATTAACTTGTTCTTCTCTTAAATCAATCATTTCAAAAAGCTATTAAAAAAAAGTCTTCTCCAATATTTACCGATGGAAATTTCGGAAGTGTCCAGAAGAAACACATACTAATTATGCAGGTATTAAATTTAACGAACAGGAAGAATAAGTTGTTCTACCTTTCTATTAATGTCACAAACAAAGTGTTTACATTGAAAGATAAAGTTCAATAAATTACATTACATTACTAGGTCGAAAGATAAAGTTCATTCTCCATCTCAAGTCGTCCTTTGTCTTCCCAATAAAACTCCTTTCAAAGTCATTTGTATTTTGAGGGAAGGGGACAAAACCACATCCACGTTTATTCCAAAAGACGGTCAACTGAGGGTACTGACCCTACCCTCACGCACACCTAAACACCCAAAAGAAACAAGGAGCTGTAGGCGAGAAAACACAGAGGCAGTTAAAGGCAAAACCAAACACTAACAAAGTCCATTTTAAAGAGTACTAAGATGATGGCTGCTTCTTTGCCTTCGTTTTCTTGCGTTGCTTGAATTCTCTGTACGTCATCGCATCGAACAGCGGGGGCTGGTTTTCATCGATCAACTGTTTGAGTGGCCCCACCACCAAATCAAGAGGAGGATTACAAAACACCGGCCACGACATCCTCACTTTATCCTTGCTCACCAACGTCCTGTGCAATACGCTCTTGTACCTCCCGTTGCTCAAAGTCTGCCCAAAAAACACACACTGGTTTAATATAATTCTTTCTAGTAAATATAAAATTTAATGTATCAATTTTTAAAAAACTAACTCTTTATCTGTTATTTGAAATTAGTTTAAGCAAACTAGTTACCTGTAGTTGGTCACCGATGTGTATGATAAGCGTGTCAGGAACGTGCTTGGCAGTCACCCACTCGTTGTTCCTCAATATCTGGAGCCCCGGCACATCGTTGGGCTTCAGCACTGTTAGAGCAGACATGTCCGTATGAGGAAGCACTCCCAGAGCCATATCTGGTTGAGGGCACGCTGGGTAATAGTTTATCTTCAACTCCATTTCCATATTCTCACCTCCCAGAGCGTTTCTCGCCGTGGATTCTTCCAACCCAAGATTTATTGAAAAGGCTGACAGCAGCTTATCTACCACTCCCAACACTTGCCTTCCATACTCCTCAGTCACCTCTCTGCACATCAAAATGCAATACATAGGTTATATATTATATATATAGAGTCTAGAGAGAGATCAAACAGAAATGTAGAATAAAATAGTACGTAGGGCGTTATACCTATAAAAGGGTGGGTGCTTGGGCTACTTGTTGAAATCTATGAGAGATGGAGGCCATACCTGTGAAAACATTTCATGTGGTTGTCATTACTGTGCATAAAGAATATGATATTTAACCCGCATGGTAAGTCATTACTCTGGATAGAGTTAACCCGTCATTTCTTTGACCGTAGTGGTAGCATGAGTCGCTTCTTCATCCATTGTCATCCTTGATGAGTGGCTTCCTCATCAAAGTTTCCAATTAAATGTATTGTATTGTTTCCGAGTAGTCAAGCGGCTGTCATACGGCTGGTTACGAGATGAAACAAAACATGCACGCGCACTCCCAGAATGTCATGATGAAATAAAACAATCATACAACTTGACAACCATCTCGTGGCAACTCTCGTATAATTAAAGATTCTTTATTCCCTTTTTTTATTAATTACATTGCGTAGTTGCGTTAATTATACAGCAAGAAGTTTTCTCTTTCAACATGTTTTTAATTAAATTTCTAATATTTACTGACAGAAATATATTTACCATTATTTAGTTTTATTAATTTTTGCCAAAAAGATGTTTTTTCTTTCCATTTTTTTATTATTATTAAATTTTCTCATATTTACTAAATGAAATTTTACTGATTTTAGTAATAAAAATATGTTATTCTTATACTGAAATTAAAAATTACCAAATATAGTTTTTTTATTTACATTTAATATGTAATAGTTAGATTGATTTAATTTTTATTATGTTAAATTTATAAATTATATCATACTTGTATCACTTTATATTATTAATATTGTATTCATGTTTTTTCTTAATATTTTTCATGTATTATAGGTTTATGGTTATATATATAGATAATATGTTTTTTGTTTTTTGATGAATTGTACATTTAATTATGTTACAAGTTGTTAGGAAAGGTTTGTATACTAACAATATCATTTCAATGTTGTGCGTTGCAGAAAATTTATTAATACCAAAGTTTCTCGTGTGTGGGTGGAAGACATTATCTATTTTTATGTTTTGTAATGTTGTAATTAGAAAAAATTATATATATTTTGTTTAGATGGGCCCAGCAAAGAATGTACATGAATACAAACCATCATTAATAAAATGAGTAGACTTTTTTTGTTGTTGGAGGGGAATTCAACCCCTCCAAAAGGCTCTTAGGAAGGTTAAATGGTAACCCTCCTTTGAGTTGTGTTCCTTGTGTTCATGGTATGGTTTTCATGATCTTTAGTTTATAGTAACTCCAATATGCACAAACACAAACACATATTTTTATTATAATAATACTTTATATACATGTTTTAAACATCCTCCCAACATACACACAAATGGCAAAATCACTTTTATTCACATATATCATTTAACATTTTTTCAATGTTTTAAATATCTTCCCCACATACACACAAATACCAAAGTCGCTCTTATATTTCACATAAATTACTTAACATTTTTTCAATATTTTAAACAACTTCCACACATGCACACAAATGAAAAACCAATCTTATTGACATAAATTATATAACATTTATAACCTAAATTTATTTATATTTTTTAATTTCTATAATTTTTTTGTTTTTTTTTTAAGATTTTGAATTTCCTTTCATTTGTTTTTATTTGTTCACTTATATATTTATATTAATTTTTTTCTTCCTTTCATATATATATAATAAATAAATTAAATATAATAATATTTTTAGAGTGTTTTGTGTTTGGTAAATATTTAAATATTTTTATTATTTTATTTTATAAATTACTATATCTAAATATTTGTGTATTGGCTTTATTATTTATATATAATAAATATATTATTTAAGGCTTATATATTTATTTATTTGGGTTATAATGTATGCTTTGGATTCTTTATTTTGTATGTATATATGAATGTATTATTTTCAGAATATATGAAATGAGAGTGTTTGCATTACTTGTATGTACTTCTTTGGAATCTTTATTTTTCTATGCTTATGAATGTCTCAATTTGTATGCTTTTGACTATTCTTTCCATTGTTTATTTGTATGTCTATGAGTGTATTGTTTGAGTATGCCTTGAGTGTTAGAGTGGTGGTTTCATTGTTTGCATGTATATACAGTTCTATGAACTTATTGTTTGAGTATGCCTTGAGTGTTAGAGTGGTGGTTTCATTATTTGCATGTATATATAGTTATTTATCTTGAAGAGTTGCTTGTATTATCTTGAGTGCTTTTAGTATTCCTTCATTATTTGCTCTATGTTTGTATTCTTTGAGTATTCTTGTGTATGGATATTGTTTACTTGTATGTGTATGAATGTATTCTTTGTTGTATTTGTATGAGTATTGTTCATTTGTATTCTAGATATGTGTATGAATGTATTCTTTGTTGTATTTGTATGAGTATTATTCACTTGTATTCTAAACATGTGTATGAATGTATTCCTTCATTATTTGCTCTATGTGTGTATTCTTTGAGTATTCTTGTGTATGGATATTGTTTACTTGTATGTGTATGAATGTATTCTTTGTTGTATTTGTATGAGTATTATTCACTTGTATTCTAGATATGTGTATAAATTTAGTCCTTCACTATTTGTTCTGTGTGTGTATTCTTTGAGTATTCTTGTGTATGGATATTGTTTACTTGTATGTGTATGAATGTATTCTTTGTTGTATTTGTATGAATATTATTCATTTGTATTCTAGATATGTGTATGAATGTATTCTTTGTTGTATTTGTATGAGTATTATTCACTTGTATTCTAAACATGTGTATGAATGTATTCCTTCATTATTTGCTCTATGTGTGTATTCTTTGAGTATTCTTGTCTATGGATATTGTTTACTTGTATGTGTATGAATGTATTCTTTGTTGTATTTGTATGAGTATTATTCACTTGTATTCTAGATATGTGTATGAATGTATTCCTTTATTATTTGCTTTGTGTGTGTATTCTTTGAGTATTCTTGTGTATGGATATTGCTTACTTGTATGTGTATGAATGTATTCTTTGTTGTATTTGTATGAGTATTATTCACTTGTATTCTAGATATGTGTATGAATGTATTCCTTTATTATTTGCTTTGTGTGTGTATTCTTTGAGTATTCTTGTGTATGGATATTGTTTACTTGTATGTGTATGAATGCATTCTTTGTTGCATTTCTATGTATGTGTATGAATGTCTTCTTCAACTCTGTATGAATCTATTCTTTGCTACATTCATATGTGTCTTGTTTACTTGTATTCCTTGTATGTGTATGAATCTATTCTTTGCTACACTTGTATGTGTCTTGCATAATTGTATTCTTTGTATGTATGTGTCTTCTTTACTTGCATTCTTTGTATGTATGTGTCTTTTTTACTTGTATTCCTTGTATGTGTATGAATGTATTCTTCATGTGTCTATGAATCTATTCTTTGCTACACTTGTATGTGCCTTACATAATTGTATTCTTTGTATGTATATGTCTTGTTTACTTGCATTCTTTGTATGTATGTGTCTTGTTTACTTGAATTCTTTGTATGTGTATGAATCTATTCTTTATGTATACATGAATCTTTCTTTGTTATATCTATATATATAT
>APFE031376228.1:5001-22897 GCA_000404065.3 Pinus taeda
AACATAATTTGAAATTATTGTTTATTATTGAAATTTTAATAAAAATAAAAGATTTGATATTTTTTTTCAATTATATTAAACAAAAAAATCATCTTCACTAAAATATTTATCAGTTACATTTATTCTTAAATAATATTTTAAAAATCTATTAACATAATAACATATATCTAAACTTGAACAAGTTCTATTAATTATAAAAGATAAAAATATGGTGCAAATTTTTCATTTAGTATTTAAGGTTAAAATATGTATTTATGGTTTAGGATTTGTGACATGAGCGTTGTACCTTTTTAAACTAAAATATCTTAAAAAAATATGATGTAGTATGAGGGGAATTTTTTTTGAACTTTATTAATAGAAGAAATAATAAATTAGCTAATATATAATTAATTAACTAAATATTTATAAAAAAAACTTGATTTCTAATTGTATTTAATAAAATCTTAAGTTTTATCTTGTAAAAAATGCTATTATTATTACTATTTTCCTTACATAAAAAAATATAGGACATGAACATATGGTACAAATTTGACAATTTGTTTTTAAGGTTAGAAAATGTACTTATGATTTATGCCATCAATATTGTGTGTTTTTTTAACTAAACTATCTAAAACAAATATTGCGTAGTATTATTAACAATCTTTTTCATTTATACATAAATAATAAAGTATTAATGCATAATTAATTAACTAAGATTTGAAAAAACTTAATTTTTAATTATAGTTATTGAAATATTAACTTTTATCGTGTAAAAATTGTAATTATTTTCTGTACATTAAAAAATATATAGCTTATAAATATGCTTGGGATCGGATGCTTGGTAACATTGGAACCTTTTGGGTTTTTGATACTTGTCTAGTATTATTAGTTATGTTTCCTCTCACTTGATGTCAAAGACCTATTTTGTATGTAGAATAAGAATTCAAGATTCTCATTGGAATATGAAGAGAAAAGCTTAACTAATCGAGATGGCACATCTTTCAGTAAGAGGAAAATGATATTCCCTTGATTTGATTGAAATATGAAATTTGCTTTGAGAAAAAGTGTTGAAAGGCATAGTGTAACTATTTTTAAATTTCTTTACTCTTATAACCATTCATTTTGAAGATAATATTAATAGTTTTCAATTTGAACGTAGGTCATTAGTTCAATTCTAGATTCCCTTCCATATTGAGAATTTATTTTCAGGGTTATTGACAATAAGTGATTCCATGTGCCACCCATAAGTATTAGTTTCTTAGTCATTCACATATGTGTATAATTTATGTAAACAAAATAATAATTACAATTATAAAGATAATTTTTTTATGGTTTAGAAGACTTTATAATACTAATTTTAGAAATCAAATTGTTATCAAGAAAAAATTTTGTTGGGTATTTATTCTTTTATCATACTTATATATAACAATTTACTTTGAAATTCTTTGAGACCCTTGGCAACAAGAGATGGACACACCTACATCACGGACAAAGAGCATTGACAAATCAATAAAAACATCAACAAGATGCCCCTAAACTTGTATTTACTCGACATCAATGACAACCAACTATCAACATTCTCAAAAATCAATTCCATTAGCATGTATGGAAACACCACCAAACATCATATATCATTCATTGCAACACCACCACTTGGTTGTCATTGTCTGCATACTCTGTCCCTTTTGTTTTGAGAAGCAAATGGTTGATCACTCTCACTCTCTCCCTTTCTAAATATCCATATTCAATATCAATGTACACATTTAATCTTTGCTCTAAGTTTTTCCTCTATCCATGTACTTATCAATTCAATGATTTTGACATTTTGATGCTTAAGTTACACGGGTGATGGAAATAATTCTGGGGATACATTGTCGGCTAAGTGAAGGGATAAGATTAGTTTCCTATTCGTCACAATTAGGTCTATTTAAATGATACCCCCTTTTAATTTGTTTCAAATACAACACTTTGGGGAATCATCCATAGGTCGAATTCACGATTCGATATGCCTCAACAAGTTTAATCTCAACAAATGCAACAAATAGAACTTAGTTCATCCACAGGGACGAGCATATTCACACTAACAACATTGAATCATATCTAATTGTATGCAATAACAATTTCCAAAATATTTGTTTTCTAAAATCATGTTACAACTAGGAAAGTTAGGCTCGTTACATTCAATTGTTCCATTAAAACACTGACACAGTAGACACATGGGATCAACAATCCATAATTAAACATTTAATCAGATACACAGAGGTTGGAACACACATATCTCAGGACATTTACACAATTTCATTACATAAAAGTCTTTACAATCTCGCTTAATTTTTATAATCAATTAGCTATTTTCTCTCCTTAGACTTCTCCCAGTATTTCAACAACACTAGGATATTCTCTTCCTCTACGAGTCCTTTCTACTACTCACATTTTCACCGATTGAAAGTATTTAGATATTATCCAAAAGTTTAAAATGTCCTCTTTTATATAAGTTACAAAATATCTCATTATAACATGGAGTTTGTTTAACTAGAAATTGTCTTCATTGATTACATATTTTCGTACTTCTAGAAGCTAATTCCACCTAATCCTAACAAACTAATTACATATGCTCCTTAAGAAAACTTCAACACAACTTCCTAACTATACAAATTCCTATAAATTAAACATTTACAATTTAAAGAAATTTTTGAACGGAACCAACTCCCTTGTTAGAATTTTGAAGACCCTTAAGGTCTAGTTAGAAAGTTGATTTTTGAGAGACTATGTTGTTGCATCACTTATAAAAACGCAAACCCATAATCTCTTAACCAAAATTTACAACTACCAAACCCACACCAAGAACCAAGGAATCCAAATGATGAAATTGATGCATCCATAACTATATTGAGGTCAGTGACACATGATTTTCAAAATAGTTGAGAGCCATGATGAGTGTCCCCTGCATGGTCATTAAAATCAATTGTATTGTCCATCTCTAATGCCCAAAGCTAGTTAACCAATATTTCTCATTATAGGGCTACAATGTATGAACACTATAGAAGCAATCTAAGTAAATTCCAAATCATAGACATCAGCATTAAAAAAATATTTTTTTCTTTATTTGTTGACGCAAGATACAACATATTGATACAAGTAACCAAAAGATGAATTATTATCGAATAGAGAACCTATCATCAATTTCTAGAAAATTGGATGGATAGGTGGATTACGGTTTGATAAAAATCCTTGTAATAATAAGGAGGTGCCTCTATAATTCTTAAGGAAGTTATGGATAGATTTTCAGCTAAGACTCCATGTCAATTACTTTGACATGGAGGGATTCTAGGGGTTGTATTGTGGGTCTGTGCAAGATAGCAAAAATGCCAAGTGAAACCTTGCACTAGGTCCTCATCCATATCTATCAAAGGTTAACCCCCATCCCAACATCATCTAATTATGTATAACATTATTGAAATTGAGATGACACTAATTTCATTGACTCGGACACTAGTGTTGCATGATACCTTCGTGGCATCATCATGTAAGGAGCCACTAACCATTATTGATGTGAGTGGTATTCGACCATATGAATCTATAACGAGACTTCAATAAAAGAGGCCGCATGGAGGCTCAATTGAGTCTCACATATGTACCATCTATGGATAACCTATTATGACTAAAATGAGGGCATAATGGTGACATAACTTTATGGAGGAGGTTATTATCATGACCATCTTTACATTATACACACACACACACATATGTATCATCTTTATAGTATCTCTATGTGTGTTTTCTTTAGCTATCTAATTATATGTTTTCTGAAGTTGGTATACCTTGATAGCTCATAGCACCCGAATAGCCCTATAATGAATTAATGCTAGTTTCATCCACTAATGGTGCATAAGATAACATAGTTTTATGGAGGAGGTTATTATCATGATAATATATATATATAATTTTTTTTCTTTCTTCTTTATATATATAATTATGTTGTTTGCAATTGTTATGTCATGATAGCACCCCCTATCCGTATAATGCATCAATGCTAGTTTCATCCACTAATATTGCATTCAATACCACTTGTTCATTTCATGTACTGTATAATGAGGTATGCTGAATTAAAATTATCCCTAAAAAAAAAATCATATGTTTTTAGTCAAGAATATATATTATTGTACCTTTTAGTATGATCGCAACATTCATTTGATGTTTTATTAGATTATAGTAACACCAAGAGAGGAGCTAGGCCCACCTTGTGAGGCCATATGTTCCCCTTCTTAAGTATGATATCTCAAATTAGATTTTGCTTAAATATTCATTTCATTATTTAATTTTTGTTTACTAACTAAACTATTATAAGCCTCTGTATAAATCCCTCCCTTTTCATAGTTCTTCATTCTTACCCATTATAGAAAATTTTAGTGGCTAAGGTTCGTCCAGTGGGCTAATTTTCCATGATGTTTCCAGAAAAAACGATTTGCCAATTTCCAATTTTTATAAAAGACGATTCACCCAAATTTTAGAATACAAAATTAGTTTACCTTAAAAATCGCCAACATTATTAGAAACTACATATAAAATCATTATAAATTTGAATAATTTTACAAATATATGAATAAACATTTTATAGTTTTCATATTATCGATTAGTGAGATTCGCCAACATTTTTAAACTTCAAGAAAATTTTCCATCCTTAAAATTTTTCTTGTTGCCCATCCACATCACTCACCACCATCTACATTTTTCCTGCTAATTTTCCACTAGTATTGTTACATTTCCATGATATTTTGCATCCAACTTTCCTTGACAAAGGAAATTCCTTAACTAATGCAAACCATAGCTATTTATTATTAACTAATGCCACCACTTTTCCCATCCCATCCACCCGTAGAGGTTGCACCTATAGACCATTGACTAACCTCTAAGTTGATTTTGCACTAGAGTGGTCCACCTATGAATCTCCATCATTAAGGGATAAATTTATTGTGACTATTGCAAGGTGGTATTACTAAGAGGTTCTTGATGTAGAGGATAATGAAACACTCCAGATTGATTAGAGAATCTTGGGTGAGTTTTTTGGGATATAATTATATGGTACTAGTTTGTAAGTTTACTATTTATTTTGGAAAAAATGTAATGAGAATGCTACTTGTTTGATGGTAGTCCCAAATGTGATGAAGAACACGAAAAAAGAAGAAAATTTGAGGTCAGTCTTCTATTAAAAGGAGAAAGGTTGACATTTGAGATCCAAAAGATGGTGGAAAGCATCAAGGGTGGAAATGGTGAATGGGTGACCAATAAGACCCATTTTGTATATATGAAATATGTCATAAGATAATGTTTAGGCATGAGATGTTGTTTGTATATTAGCTTTAGTTTCTATATTTATCACCATATTGAATACGTTCATGATTAGGCATGAGGTGCCATTTCGTATATTAGGCATATTATGTGATTTTATAAAAAAAATGATGTTTCAAACAATTTCAGTGCGTGTGTGTATTTCATGGTACATGTTCTGTGAATTCAAGTATTTGGTTATTTTATGTTGAAGTGTTTTATTTCTATGTTGAATTTGCAACTATGAAGTGATCACTTTGACATGTTGTATTTTAAAAGGTGTTTGAATTGTGTTTCAAAAGACATGTTAGGTAGGCATATTGCTAGTGATGCATGTGGTTGATGATCCCAAAAAAATTGAAACAAGATTAATCCATTAGGGAACACTTCTCCAAGAATATAAAAAATCTGAAAACTACTCTATTATAGTAATTTATATTATAGAAATATGTTTTATCACCAATTTCTATAATAAATCACTTTATAGTCTCAAACCTATGTTATATTAAATCAACATGAATAATAAATATTTGAAAATACTTAATTATCAGGACAATCCAACAAGAAAATCAAATTCATTCACACAATTTTGGATATCAAGATACTTTATACATATCAACAAATTTATCACAAAATTGGTATAATATATAGCTCTCCCAATTCTACCGAGGTGAAATCATAAAAACCCTATCCACCATCAAAGGTCCACAATAGGATGGCATCAATGCCAACAAGGGAACCCTTGGGTTCAACAAGCTTTTATCACAAATTATCTTCACACTAGCATTGATTTCTTCATTAGGGTTTGTTAAACAACATTTTTTCACTCTCCTTGTAATCCCCATTCCTTGATCCCGAAGGACCTCTATAGTGAACCCTACATGCTTACCCTTCATGAAGAAGCTTCCATTGTGTCCCTCTTCATGAGCAGAATAATTCCTTTTGCACCATTTTGCCAAAAACTTCTATTTTGCCTAGTTTAGAAGACCAATGCTAATGGCCCTTGTCCCCCTTGTGCCGATATGCAATCATTAACACTGTTCCCACCATCGACCAGAGTGATTGAGCTTTATTCTAGTCGCACCGCTCCTCTTATGGAATTTTTTTTAAATAAAGAGTCGAGGCTTCTAGCTCTAGAAGCTACGTAACATAAGTCTTGTAAATGGTTTGGCTGGATGGGGTCGAGGATGTCAGTTTGGACTCCTTTCACCTATAATGATGGAACTACCTCAAGAGATAAGACCTTCTCCCATGTGAAGAGGATCCATCCCCCATCCATTCATGCTATATAAACCTCCATTTTTCCCAAGCACAAGCTAGGGTGAGTGTTGTAGTGTTAATGTTGGTGTGCTAGTGCTAATTAAGTTTGGAGTAAAGAGCAAGCTATTCATAGTTGTAGTTATCTAGTTGTGTGAGGGATAAGTGTGAATTTGGTTTAGTGTGAAGCCTAAAGGGAAGATCCTTAAAACTATTATTGTTGAGGCCATCATGTAATGCTAGCAGAAGTGTGTGGGAACCTGGTTTTGTTGGAGGAGAATGACAACGTCAAGACAATGGTTGTAATCTCTTCTTGATTCAATATATATGCAACTATAGAATGGTTTCCCAAATGATTTTTCATCTTACATGTTCATGGCTTAATGTTTCTTGACTTGTTAAGTAGGTTGAATTACAATTTTTCTATTATCATGGTTGTTGTTTGTTGTTGTTGACTTGTTTTAGGTATTTGAAGAAGGAAGCGAGAGATAGTTGGAGTGAGCAAGCAAGGAAATCATCAAATGGGATAAGCGTACTAAGACTTTTTACTCACTTTTTTCCCTAACTATTCCGGAGTAGATTACAGGATATCTGGGAGGTCATTCACCAAGCTTCCAGTTAAAGGTAAGAGCCAAGATCACCCAGACCATCTTCGACAATTTTTTCTATGTTGTAGACACTACAACATTCAGTTAAACATGCATAAATGTGTTTTCTATGTAGAATCCAAACGAATCCTCATATTTATCATTTCCAAGGATCGTATTCACCTTCATCTACTTAAAGTCAAGGCCATAGTAAATTTAACCCGTCCATCTTCATTGCACCAACTCTAGAACTTTCTCCCTCATTTTGTACCCAATTATGTTGGGCTAGCTACAAGATTTACCCAGTTGCTAAAACAAGGAATGCTCTTTGTATGGGATGAGGTGACCCAAAACTCTGTATATTATCTCAAGGTCATCCTCGTAAATGCTCCTCTATTGCATCCCCCATATTATTATCGAGATTACTTCCTTTAGCTAGCTATAACCCCTAGCACCATTTCTATGGTCTTGGTCCAAGACGACAACGAAGGAAACGAACATGTTATCTACTACCTTAGTTGTAATCTTCTCAACAATGAAATGCGTTATGCTAATGTCGAGAAGTTGGCTTTGGATGCCATCCACGCTGTTCAACACTTCGGCAATACATCCTCTTGCACATGACTACAATGATTTCCAAATGCAAACCCATGACCTACATCCTGACTCGTCAGTTGCTGGGGGGCAAATATTCTGAATGGATCATGATCCTACAAGAATTTGATTTGGTATTTACTACTACCAAATCTAAGAAGTCACTCATTTTCTCCAAATTGATTTGTTCCCTTCCTTCTAAGTCTCTTAATGTTAGTGCATATGAACAACTCCTAGATGAGACTCTCTTCCTGATTAGCACCCTTGATCTGTGGTATGGTGATATCATCGTGTATCTCTAGATGTCCACATTTCGGTCCAAGTTGACTAAGGATTATCATCGAAGGATCCGACATCACTCCCAACCCTATCGTATTATTGGCGATACTTTATATCATGTTGCTGTCGATTTAGTTCTTCGTCGATGTCTTACGATCAAGGAGGCTGAAAGAGTTCTCAATGACTACCACTCCGTGGCATGTGGTGGTCATATATGTAGCTATGCTACTGCTCAAAAAATCCGTCGCACTAGTTATTTATGGCCATCCATTTTCAAGGACTACATCCTTGTCGCTCGCAAGTGCCATGAGTGCCAAATTTACCAATGGAATATGCATGCCCCACTCACTCACCTAAAACCCATCATTATCATTGGTCCTTTTGCCAAATGGGGCATTAATTATATGACATGTAACCCTTGTTCAGCCGAGGGGCATGGCTATATTATCATTGATGTGGATTATTTCACCAAATGGGCCGAAGTGATGCCTACATACTCTGTAGATGGTAAAATGATGGCTCAATTCCTTTTCAACCATTTTATTTCCAGGTTCGACATACCTCAAGCCATTGTCACAGACCATGGCTACTATTTCAGAGGTTACATGATGGCTGAGCTAACATCCACATTGGGCTTGCAGCACGATGGATCGACCCCATATTACCCTAAGGCCAATGGCCAAGTTGAAGCCGTGAACAAAGTTTTGGTTACAATGCTTCAACATACTATTGGGATGCAGAAGTCAAATTGGCATCTCATGCTCTTTTCAGCTCTATGGTCTTACCCAACCTCGACCAAAGACGCAACTGGTTTCACACATTCCAGCTAGTCTATGGTCTCGAAGCAACATTGCCGATCAAATGCGAGATTCCTTCACTCAAGCTAACTGTTGAACTTCTCCCCGAGATATCACCCTAGGAAGAACACCTCTTATATTTAGAACTACTGGATGAGACTCATCATCTCACTTCCATGGTCATCGAAGCACAAAAGAAATGGGTAAAGTCCCATTCTGATCAGTTGATCTCCCCTCATGCTTTCTCTTAGGGTGATTTGATCTTACTATACGACGAAGCAAATTATAAGCTAGGGGTAGGCAAGTTCAAACCCATGTGTCATGGGCCCTACATTGTGAAACATGTTTTGCAGAAAGGGGCCTATGATCTTATTGATTATGAAGGAAATCCTATTGATAAGCGCTGAAACGGGCTTTACCTCAAGAAGTGCTTTTCTTAAGTCATCTTGCATGGTTACTTGTGTACATTAGTGTGTCATTCATTTTTGTGCAGTCTGGTTTGGTGTGTTAGTTTTCAAACAACTTTCCTATTTACTATGATTTCCTTGCTTTGCAGATGTTTGTGACTCATCACATCGGTTTCGCTAATGGTGCTTGCCGTAGCACCTAGAACCTATCATCTGTGGCATGGGCTATTTATGACCTTAATGGCGAGTTGATTGACCTTTAAGGTATCTGTTTAGGATGTACAACTAACAACTTTGCCGAATACGATGCATTCATCGAACTGTTGTTAGAAGCCATTACTCTTGACACTCGAGAGTTGGTTGTCAATCTGGATTCACACCTTGTCATCCTTCAACTCAATGGGAAATATTCCATCAGAAACCATCAAATATTGAGAATGTATCTCTGTATTCACCTACTATAAAGACATTTTGATTACATTGCATATCATCATATTCGTAGATGCATGAATACATTGACAAATGCATTAGCTAATTACTTGTTGGCTAGACATTTATGAAACATGTGGAAAGATAAAACAAACCATTTGTACCATAGTATATATATATATATATATATACAACGTATATATATATATATATATAAATATATATATATATATATATATATATATATATATATATATATATATACATATATATACATATACATATAACAATATATATATATATATATATATATATATATATATATATATATATACATATATACTATATATATATATACATATATATACATATATATATATACATATATATATATATGTATATATATATTATATATATACATATATATATATACATATATTATAGTATACATATATATATATATAATATACATATATATATAATATATCATATATATATATATATAATATATATATATATATATATATATATATATATATATATATATATATTATATATAATATGGCGATAACATTTGATACATCAAAACCCCAAATAATGTGTGTCCAAAATAACATCGACAGCTCGCATGTCTCATATATCCATGACACACAAGCCTAGAATAATGTAAGTGCTAGACCAAGGAACTAATTAGCATGGTGATTGTGGTACCACGACATGACTTGTGCAACATGAGTTAACAATTGGTGGATCCGATCCGATACTCCCACCATGCGTCTCTGGTACTACCGAGGAATGTCTCCCACCCAAGCGTACTCTCGGATACCACGAGTCAACCCCTTAAGGTTCCTCACTATCTCCTCCTCATTCTCAGTCCCCTCCTGATAAGGAGCAACAACATCAATTGGGTGGGTGACGCGCCTGGCTATTGGGGACATCCTAGCAATGCACTCTAATCCAACGTCTGCATTAACAAAATAAATGTTATAAACACATATATGCCAAAAACAATTAAAAAATAACAAAATAAAAAATTGGTTTTTTACATTCATCATCAAAATCCTCTCCATATGGTAGTAGCATGTACGGATTGCCATGGAAGTTGGTGTCATTGTATGGCTAGTCCTCCACGACCATATTCTATCATCGTAGCCATGAAAATAATGGAGGTTTGTATGACATGTACTAGCCTCTAGTGGTCTTGGGCATCCAAGGACTCTAGTGGGCCATCCACGGGTCATGTCGCATGGGAGGATCTATCTTAGTCAATTTGTACTGGAACAGTGGCACCCATTCCAAGAAAAAGGTCACTAGTACAGATTCGAAGAAAAATTGCTTCAGATTCCCTACCTCAGCTTTGGTCAGCTAGCACTTTATGTTGATCTTCACGGCCTCTTTCCAGTTGAAGATCATAGGTTCTATGTAGGCGATATCATACAGGAACTTTGACTTGCTGATCTTATGCACTGCATGGGACCCCACCACTTTGTTGATAGTCAGCAGTAGCACTCTTAGTGTCAGATCCTGGACAGTGGAAATCTCAATCTTCCCACTCTTGGATTTGAGGGCTTCAGGGCAATGTTCGGTGATCAACATGGACATGCTTGCCCCAATTAGTGGTGGCCCATATAAATTCGCTCATTCCCCTCTTCGGGAATATCTTGTGATGAAATATATATTTGAAGTTTCTAACTCCAGCTCCTGGTCACCAATGACGAATATTTCCCGATTTATGTCCTAGAGACTAATCAGGTACCGAAGCAACTCATGTTGGGCCCACATCCATGGCATGAGAAAGAGTAATTTGAGGAGCCCACAAGCCCTCAAAGCTTCCAGGAAATTTGGATCATTCCGTGCTTGGGTGTGCACATCCTCATGTTCCCATTCTTTCTAGTATACCATTTTCAATGATTCTTTCCTGCAAAAGCCATAGATTTGAGTCAATAGTCATTCTTGGCCCATAAAATTCAAGTTTTAATGGTGTTTTTGTGAGGAAATAGGGTTTTTCCCTATTCATAGTGCCGACACACCTGTTTTAAAAACAATTGCACCTACAGCACGATAGGTCGTGTTAATTACCCTCGACCAGCGCGATTCCATGCCTGAAAGTCACATCGACTAAGGGTGAAAAACTTTTGATAAAACCTCCCTCAAAAAAACTAAAAATGGTTAAAACCAGGAATAAAGCACATCAAAATCAATCTCAGGGCCTTGGCTCTTACCTATAACTAGCGGCTTAGTGAATGACCTCCATGATCTCCCACAATCTATTTAGGAACAATTAGGACAAAAGTGAGTAAAAAGTCTTCACAACAAGGTAAAATGGTAAATGGTAAAAATATATTTACTTTTCTGTTGGCATTATGATAAAGGTGTTGTCCTTGATCGCAACTTACTTAGATGACAGATCATAGTGCAGCAGGTCAATAGTAAAGAACTAATAATCAGAGAGAGGTATATGCAGGTTCACCTTGACAAAGGAGTGTATACACGCGGGTTAACAGACCAAAAGGAGCATATAATGTACACACACACTTTCACAAGATGGAAAGCGCGTACATGTTGGAAAACTAAGTTTTGGTCCGAGGTATTTGGTCCATGGTATTTCGATTCATGGTATTGGTCCAAGGTATCTAGTCTGAGGCATTGACCCCAAGTATTTGGTCCTAAGTAGTTTTCGTCCATGGAATTAAGAAAGGCCTAAAACTATAAAAGGAGGAGAATATCATTAGGCCAAGTTTGCAAGTATTGAATATCTGATGAAGTGTGATATCTAGTATGCAAGTTACCGGTTTATGATGCTTTGCTTGATCTGAACTAAGGATGAACCTATGTGGATGATGATCGATGATGGATTGGGATCATAAGGCTTGGAATGTACTATCATTATGTGGTTTGATCATGGATAGACTAGATCTGAATACTGACGCATGTTTTACTTTGCAAATGTTATGATTTAGGTATGACTGAATTCTGAAATAGCTGTGAAGTTGTTAAGTTAGTATTTGCAGATCTATACGTGGGTTTGCTTTGGTAAAAGCATGTATACACACTGGTTTGGTTCATTAGAGTAGCGTATACATTATGAAATGTGATATCTAAATTTGCAATTGACTCTAGTGGTTGTTACGGAGTTTTGGGTTCTACTCTGTGTTCTAGTGACTGTGTCTTGATGATAGGGCTTCAGTGATTCAGTTGTTGGGTGATTCAGAGATTGATGATTGAGTATTTAATGATTGGTTAATGCAATGGTTGTATTGTAGTGGTGATTGATTTTGAGCTTCAATGTTTTTGATGGGTCAAGTATGAAAATTGGATGAAATGTGGCCTTCATATTTTGGTGTTGTGATCTAGGTGCATCCAGTCTGAAAATTTATGAAACATGGTTTCTCTTAATTAAATCTTCTTATAATATCCCCTCGTGCTTTCTCTTAGGGTGTTTTGTTCTTACTATACGACCAAGCTAATTATAAGCTGGGGGAAGGCAAGTTCAAACCCATGTGGCATGGGCCCTACATTGTGAAACATGTTTTGCAGAAAGGGGCCTATGAGCTTATTGATTATGAAGGAAATCCTGTGGATAAGCCCCGAAATGGGCTTTACCTTAAGAAGCTCTTTGCTTAAGTCATCTTGCATGGTTACTTTTGTACATTAGTGTGTCATTCATTTTTGTGCAGTGTGGTTTGGTGTGTTAGTTTTCAAACAACTTTCCTATTTACTATGATTTCCTTGCTTTGCAGATGTCTATGACTCTTCACATCGGTTTCATTGATGGTGCTTGCTATAGTACCCAGAACCTATCATCCGTGGCATGGGCTATTTATGGCCTTAATGGTGAGTTGATTTACCTTTAAGGTATCTGTTTAGGATGTACAACTAACAACATTGTTGAATACAGTGCATTCATCGAACTGTTGTCAGAAGCCATTACTCTTGACATTTGAGATTTGGTTGTCAACCTAGATTCACAGCTTGTCGTCCTTCAACTCAACGGGAAATATTCCATCAGAAACCATCAAATATTGAGAATGTATCTCCGTATTCATCTATTATAAAGACATTTTGATTACATTACGTATCATCATATTGATAGACGCATGAATACATTGATGATCTGATAATCACCCGATGAGTGACATTAGTTAGAGATTTATTAAACAAAAGGTATTATAGACTCATGTGCTGGTGTGTGTATTCTGTGTTATTTAAGCAAAGGATTGATCAGATTTCCAATACACATACATTTAAATGGAAAGACAATAGAGGAATACAGTAAGAAGACATAAAGACAAGAGAATTTTTAATAAGGAGTTCACCCTATTCTCGAGGGCTACGTCTCCGGTCCAGCTTTCAGTGGTGGCTTTGTTTTATTGTGTCTTTAAGCAGAGAATTACAATGCAGGGACTCAATGCGAGTTCTCCTTAAGCAGGATTGCTTGGCAGGGTGGTTTCTTGGATTTCCCAAGCCACTAGAGTACACAAACTCTTCTTCTTCCTACTAGCTTTGTGACCTTCTGGTCTACACTGGAAGGAGCCAAATATGATGCTCGATCCAGATAGATTCCTCTATGGGATGGCTTGACTCTCTCAAGCTTTGGTGCTCGATGCTGCCACTGGTTAGCTCAACCCTCTATCTATCTCTGCTTTTGCTTAATTGCCTCTTCTCTGTTTTCTGTCTCTTAGTGTCCAACTGTTGCCTCTCTGTGTTTTGTTGTTCATGGATTTTAGCCATTCAAAATCATGCCTGCTTGGTTCCTCTTTCGCCTCTGTCGATTCACCTTCTGCAACTACTCTTGGAGTTCCCTATTCAGTGTTAGCATGGATTCTCACGGAGTGCCACGTTTCCCCATTTGAACAACGCCAGCTTACTCGTTGGTTTGTTTCTTCAGTTACATCATGGATGCGTTTTTCCTCCACTATGGCGGTCAAACGGATTCCAAATCCCTTTAGAACGCAGCTTAATTCCCTATCGAGTCCGCTTATTTCCATCGGGCACAATCTTAACCGTCTGATCTGGGTCCTCCAGATCCAACGTCGTTCGCACGTCCTGCACGGTTGACCTACTCGACCAATAACGCGCGATCAACGACGGTTTTCTCTCACCTCCGCCAGCACGCATCAATTGTTGAGTGGGATCGCTCCACTTTCTCCAAAATCGTTTACCATTTGAGGGCACCCCAAAAAATACCACTAGTTTCTAGAGCGCAGGTCCTGCCTTGTACGATTAACACTTTTTTCCTTTTCTCGCCCGCAGTTCTCTAGTTCGCCATGCGTCCAAGTGCTCGAGCTTCCTCCACTTCGGCCCTGTTTGCCTAGCGATGCATGATTAGTTCTAGGTGCTAGTCACTAATCGCACATAAAAAATCATGTCTTTTTCCCGATCCGGGGTTCCCAGGGGCTACTTTGAGCTCTCGCGCAATCTCCATGGGCCTCGGTCAACGCGCTTTGACCGGGGTCCTCGTCGTTTTACACTGGCTGCCATTGCTACTGGTTCAGGGTGTTTTTTATTATTGTTTTGGATTATTTAGAGATTTGTTTCATCCCGATATAGTCAAGGTTCTTTGACAGTCTTTTATGGATCCGATTCGAATCACGGCCTTCCCGCTAAAAAGTCTTTTGGACCACAAAAAGTTGGTTTTCAAGCATCGAATAAGTGAGGAAACTATTGTCTCACTTGCCTAATCTCAATCCACTTTGCACTACTCAGCTTCGAACCTTTGAGCCCAATCCGGAGGTATTCCACTTCTCTAATGTGCATCGTCCTTACCTTCATGTCCAGCACTATGTCTTCCTGCAACTCATTAAGATATTCAGGTAGCAGGTCATCAACAGAAGGTAATTGACTTTGCTCTTCAGGGTCCTCAATCATCGAAGGCTCAAACAACCTCAAGCAGTCTGCATTTACGACTGAGTAGATGTGCATGTAAGCTGGTAGATCAAGGTGAAAAGCATTTTCACCAATCTTCTCAAGTATCCTGAAGGGTCCATACCTAATAGGTTTTAGCTTTTTACCTTCACCTTGCATCCTGTCCTTGCTGATATACAACCATACTTGCTCTCCAACTTGGAAACTATGCTCCATCTGATGCTTATCATGCCTAGCCTTGTACTTGGCCTGGCTCCTTTCTAGTTATTCCTATACTTCCTGGTGGATCTCCTAGATCTATTCAATGAACCTAGTTGCCTTATCCACATCACTGTGTCTATCAACCATGGCATCTTTACCAAAGACAAAATCCAAAGGAGACCTTGGTATGAAACCAAAACAGGTCTCAAAAGGAGATCTCAGTGTAGAAGAGTGTTTGGCTCTATTGTAAGCATGTTGCACATAACACAAGTGTTCATCCCAAAGCTTAGGGTGTTTGCTGCAATATCCCCTCAGTAACTAGATCACCATCTTGTTAACTACTTCTGTCTGGCCATCTGTTTGTGGATGAAAAGCTGTGCTTTTCTTTAACTTGGTGTCAATTAGTTCCCACAGACTTGACCAAAACTTCCCCAAAAATCGGGTGCCTTGATCAGATACAACAGAAGTGGGTAATCCAAAATGAACCCATACATGTTCAAAGAACAATTTTGCAGTTTGTTCAGCTATAATCTGTTTACTACATGGTATCAAAATACACATTTTGCTAAACCTATCCACAACAACCTATGGATAATCATGACCTTTCAGAGATTTAGGCAGTCCCCGAACAAAATCCATGGAAATGCTTTCCCAAGGGTGAGAAGGAACTGGCAATGGAGTGTATAAGCCTAGTTTTCTATTGTTGGGCTTGATTTTAGCACACATAGCACATCCTTTTACATATCTAGAAACTGTCTCACTCATTCTTAGCCAATAGTAGAACCTTTGCAGCTGTGCAACTGTTTTACTTACTCCAAAGTGACCTGATATCAGAGAAGTGTGTGCTTCCCTAATTATCTTTACCCTCTCAGTTTGTGGAATGCAAAGTTTCCCACAATGATATAAGAGTCGGTCCTTCACATGATAGTCCAATTCTTCTACTCTTTTGCCTTGACTCAAAGTTTCATATACATCTGTAAAGTCCATGTCTTGAGCATACTGTTCTCTGTAGCTTTCATGTGGCACAAATCTATGCTTAAGTATGGTAGATGCATTTATAATGGGTCTAGATAACATGTCTGCAACCTTGTTATGTATGTTGTTTTTATATCTGATGACTAAATGAAAATGTTGTAGAAAACCCATCCATCTGTAATGTCTTTATTGTTGTAACTTAGTTTGGGAGTGTAGATATTGAAGTGGCTGATGATCAGTATGTATTACTATTTCTTTGGCCATTAAGTAATGTTTCCACTTTTTTTACACTCTGAATTAATGCATACAATTCTTTGTCATATGTAGGATAGTTAGGTATTGTAGGATTAAAAGTCTCAGAATGATAACATATGGGTTTACCATGCTGTGTCAACACTGCTCCCATGGCATAGTCACTGGCATCAATTTGGATCTCAAATGGTCTTTGTAGATCTAGTAGTGCTAGTACAAGTGTTGTACTAATCTTTTCTTTCAAGTTGTCAAAGGTTTTCTGCTATTTTCCTCCCCACTGGAACACCTTGTTCAATCCTGTCAAAGCATGTAAGGGAGCTACAATTGAGGAAAAATTTGAAATGAACTTCCTCCAATATTGTGTTTCTCCTAAGAAGCTTCTCACTTCTGTAGAAAACTTGGATTTCGGCCAGTTTACAATGACTTCCACTTTAGATGGATCTATTTTCAAGTCACCTCCCCCTACTATGTGACCCAAATAAGTTAGAGAGGTTTTTCCAAATTCACATTTGGAGAGTTTAACATAAAGTTTTTCTCTTTTCAAAACATCTAATGTCTGCTTAACATGCTTCAAATGCTCTACCCACATTTTACTAAAAATCAAAGTGTCATTCAGATACACAATAACAAAATCATCAAGAAAAGGTTTGAGTAAATCATTCGTTAATCTCATGAAAGTAGCAGGAGCATTAGTTAGGCCAAAATCCATAACCAGCCATTCATACAATCCCTGCTTTGTTTTGAAAGCAGTCTTCCATGCATATTGCTTTGCAACTCTGACTTGATGGTATCCACTATGCAAATCCAGCTTGGTGAAATAAACATCTTCCTTCAATTGATCTAAAAGATCGTCTATGCAAGGAAGGGGATAACGATTTTTTATTGTTATCTTATTCAGTGCTCGGTAATCAATGCACATTCTCCACGAGCCATCTTTCTTTCTCAC
>APFE031376228.1:53381-65962 GCA_000404065.3 Pinus taeda
GGTGTCAAGCCACGGATCAAGTGTCGGTAATACCGAGGAGACAATGAACCGTCGGATCACTACATATCGTGACCGTCGGATCACTACATATCGTGACCGTCGGATTGTAAGTTACAAAATGTACAACGGTAAAGAAACACACTTTACCTAACTCTATACCTAACTCTATACTAGACCAAGTTGAACTTAACTATTCCTATGTGTCGGAATATCCTAACAATTGTTAACTAATGCCACCACTTTTCCCATCCCATCCAACCGTAGAGGTTTCACCTATAGACCATTGACTAACCTCTAAGTTGATTTTGCACCAGAGTGCTCCACCTATGAATCCCCATCATTAAGGGATAAATTTATTGGGACTATTGCAAGGTGGTATTACTAAGAGGTTCTTGACGTAGAGGATAATGAAACACTCCGGATTGATTAGAGAATCTTGGGTGAGTTTTTTGGGATATAATTATATGGTACTAGTTGTAAGTTTACAATTTATTTTGGAAAAAATATAATGAGAATGCTACTTGTTTGATGGTAGTCCCAAATGTGATGAAGAACACGAAAAAAGAAGAAAAATTGAGGTCAATCTTCTAGTAAGAGGAGAAAGGTTGACATTTGAGATCCAAAAGATGGTGGAAAGCATCAAGGGTGGAAATGGTGAATGGGTGACCAATAAGACCCATTTTGTATATATGATATACGCCATAAGATAATGTTTAGGGATGAGATGTTGTTTGTATATTAGCTTTAGTTTCTATATTGATCACTATATTGAATACTTCCATGATTAGGCATGAGGTGCCATTTTGTATATTAGGCATATTATGTGATTTTATAAAAAAATCATGTTTCAGACAATTTTCAGTGTGTGTGTGTGTTTCATGGTACATGTTCTATGAATTGAAGTGTTTGGTTATTTTATGTTGAAGTGTTTTATTTCTATGTTGAATTTGCAACTATGAAGTGATCACTTTGACATGTTGTATTTTAAAGGTGTTTGAATTGTGTTTCAAAAGACATGTCAGGTAGGCATATTGCTGGCGATGCATGTGGTTGATGATCCCAAAAAAATTGAAACAAGATTAATCCATTAGGGAACACTTCTCCAAGAATATTAAAAATATGAAAACTACTATATTTTGTTAGGTTGGCTCTCGATTTGAATATAATAGCAAAACTACTATATTTTGTCAATAAGAAATGGAGGTAGGGGTCAAAGTATTAGAAAGTCTTTCTCTTCTCTAATGCACACATGCTTGCTTGTAGAAGAAATTTAAAATTTATATTACTCCATTAATTTTAGATATATTTAGTATATTTAAAATGACCAAAACAATTAGACTATTCAACAAATTGTGTGTGATAGTGCACAACTAAAACCATCATATATCCATCTTAACCTAAGATCTACAAATAAAAAACAAATATAAATCTCTTGACTTGTAAATGTTTCCTCAAGTTTTACACTAAAAAAAGAGGTTTGCACCTCAAGAAATTTGATCCCTCTCTACACTTGATAGATCATGGCTCTATGATGGTTTTAGTTATGTGTGATCCATGATTTCATATGGATTATATTAAAAGGGCAGTTAAAATTCTAGACCATTCAATTATTTTACTAGAAGTATAGTATTAAATGCCATACCTTATCTCTCTTGCAATTTGAGTTCAAGTTATCATTACAATGTTGATTAAGGTTCAATGTAAAACCACATGTGGTATTCTCATAGGAATGTTCTATTCTAAAGGACTTTGCAGACATACTTTTCACATGATTAGTCTCCCTAGCATGGGAAGTACTTCAGCTCCAGGTGCACAACTAGTCCTTTACATGGTGGAGGGTTGGCTAAGCATTGAAATCCTTCTTCAATTGGTTAGTGACGGTCTCACAAGTTTTCCTTAGTTTGTTTCATGGGTTACATTGTGTTTCCCTTGTAGTGGTACTCTTTATATCTATAAACTTGTTTCTCCTTACTTTCATAAATTTGTGTATCGTGTTTGTCACAATTATAGGCTCAGTGGCCCCTAAATCTTGTGGCCATGAAAGAAGGCTTGCATTTAATTTTCTAAGGTTTTGTTTTTTATCCTCTCTCCTCCTCTTTGACCACATTTGATGACCATGCTCTCTTTGCAATCTTCTTTGAATTGGTCTCTTCTATTGGCCTCTTGTTTACCCTTTTGTATTCTCTTTTCTTGTTGGTTATTTTGTTTCCACATATCATCCCATTTTCTCCATGTATGCGTGCCCAACACTGACAACACATGTGTCCCTACACAGGTGGCACTCAAATTAGAACTCGTGCCAAGCAGAGGTTCATGGCACTGCATAAATATATCATTTAATAGTTCTACTAGAGATTCAAGCTAAGATTAGACATCTTGTGACCTTGTGTTCTTATGAATGTCTTGTTTTTTCAAACTCTGGTACCATTGAAGAGGATTTCCACTAGGATCCTAAGCCTAGTCATACTAAGTAAATGCATGATAACAATACTAGAGGAGATGCATGAAAGCCATACAATAATTTTGCTACCTGGAATGATGTCAGGCATGTTGAGAGACTTCAACATTCATATCTAGAAGGCTTGCATCCTCAATTAGGTCACCTTGAGAGCAACCTTTAGTGCAAGCCTAAGCAGGTTTCTCCTCAAGGTTTGAACGCCAAAGATCCTACACTGGTGTCTTCCTTGGATTCCTAAAATCTTAGGATTTTCAAAAATACCTATGTGTTCAATGCTCTAATTGATAGACTAGTTGTCTTTCACTTAATTTGTATTGGTATATCTCTTTATCAAAGATTGCTAATAAATACGGTTTCCCCAGTCTTTTATGAGGTAATAAAAACTTAAACTTTAAAACTCTGTGTGTGTGTGTTTCTATCATTTTTTGTAATTCCATAGAAATGTGTCTCTTTTATTTAAAAATAATTAAATTTCAATGAAGAAAGAAAATTAATATGTCAATATATTGAAAATAAGTTCCTAAATTTAAGGCGAACATGAGATAAAATTTCTTCACTTCAACACCAAAAATAGCGCCATGTTCCTCATCCAAATGTTTTCACCATCTAGTACACAACATGATTGTGAATATCATGCAGCAGAGACCTTGCATTTCCTTTCTTTAGACAGGTTTTCTATTTGCAATCACCAAAAATTGCATGTTAGACATGTGAGAAATCTTGATGTAGGTTGTATCATTGTCATTTTGTGGAGTCAAAACTGATGCAATTATATTTACAATTATTTTTTCCTTTAAGATAGCGAAAATCCCACCCGTGCACAAAATTAGGATAATGCTCTTGCCATGGAATATTTTAGGGGCTAATATTCAATGATTTTTCCACAAAAAAGATTCGCCAATTTCCAATTTTTATAAAAGATGATTGGCCCAAATTTTAGAATATAAAATTATTTTACCTGAAAAATCACCAACATTATATAGAATATAAAATTATGTTACCTTAAAAGTCACCAACATTATATAGAGAATATATATAAAATCATTATAAATTTGAATAGTTTTAAGGATATATCAATAAACATTTTATAGTTTGCATATTAGGGATTAGTGAGATTCACCAATGTTTTTAACCTTCAAGAAAAAAAATTCGATCCTTTTCCCTTGGAGCCTATTGCTCCTTGTATGTATGGTTAAAGAATTACAAACTTCTAATTTAGGATTATATATTTGTTATTTTGAAGTTCCTAATTTTTTTTTGTAGCCATATGACATTAAGTAAAATGAGTACGTTGTTCATACTTGCATATTTTGAGGATGAGCACATCATCCTCATAGATTTAACATAAAATTAGATTTAACATAAAACATAAAATTAGATTTAGCATAAAATTAGCCATAGTATTCATTTAAAATCACAATAACATTATGGGTAAAGTTGGATTTTCACAATAAGGGTTAGCAAAGATTGAGATTTAAAATCATAGGGAGGATATAATAGGGTTATAATTTTAAAACGTGGGTGAGCACATGGATTCAAGAAAAAATTGCTTTTAGTATCTTTTTAAAATCACAGGGAGAATAAAATAGGATTGTGATTTCAATAGGGAGAATAAAATATGGTGGGAATTTCACTTTAGTTACCTTCAACACTAAGTTAAAATCATAGGAAGGATATAGTAGGGTTGGAATTTTAAAACATAGGTGAGCACATGAATGAAGGATAAAATTACCTTTAGAATCTATTTAAAATCATAGGGAGAAAAAATAGGCTTCAAGATTCAATAGGGAGAATAAAGTAAGATTGGAATTTGAAAACAAAGGTGAGCACATGGAGGTAAGATAAAATTAGCTTTAATTTTTATCTAAAAATTATAAGAGGGATAGAGTAGGGTCGGAATTTCAAAACAATGGTGAGCACATCGATGTAAGACAAACTTACATTTACAATCTATTTTAAATTATAGGAAAGATAGACTAGGGTTGGAATTGTAAAGTAGAGTTGAGCACATGATGTTTGATAAAATTAAAATAATAAGGAAAATAAGATAAAATTAAAACAATAGAGAAAATAATAGTAGAGTTGAACTTTCAAAATAACATAATTTGAAATTATTGTTTATTATTGAAATTTTAATAAAAATAAAAGATTTGATATTTTTTTTCAATTATATTAAACAAAAAAATCATCTTCACTAAAATATTTATCAGTTACATTTATTCTTAAATAATATTTTAAAAATCTATTAACATAATAACATATATCTAAACTTGAACAAGTTCTATTAATTATAAAAGATAAAAATATGGTGCAAATTTTTCATTTAGTATTTAAGGTTAAAATATGTATTTATGGTTTAGGATTTGTGACATGAGCGTTGTACCTTTTTAAACTAAAATATCTTAAAAAAATATGATGAAATGTATTGTTAGGGAAGTTTTTTTTTTTCCTTTATAAAGAAATGTAAATAATAAATTTAGTAATATAGTAATGAATTAACTAAATATTTATAAAAAAAACCTGATTTCTAATGTGAATTTAACTAAAATCTTTAAGTTTTATCTGGTAAAATGTTTATTAATTATTACTATTTCTCTTACATAAAAAAAATATTATTAGGACATGACATTATGTACAAATGACAATTTGTTTAAGGTTTAAAAAATGTACTTATATTTATGACATCAATATTGTGGTTGTTTTTAAATAAACTATCTAAAGAAAAAATATTGGTAAGTATTATTACTAAATCTTTTTTTCATTTATACATAAATAAAAATAATAAATTTAATGTCATTAATTAATAACTTAATATTGTTAAAAAGAAACTTAATTTTTAATTATAGTTATTGAAATATTAATTTTTATCGTGTAAAAATTGTATTTCTTTACATTAAAAAATATATAGCTTATCAATATGCTTTGTATCTGATGCTTAGTAACATTGGAACCTTTTTGGGTTTTTGATATTTGTCTAGTATTATTAGTTATGTTTCCTCTCACTTGATGCCAAAGACTTATATTGTATGTAGAATAAGAACTCCAGATTCTCATTGGAATAAGAAGAGAAAAGCTTAACTAATCGAGATGGCACATCTTTGAGTAAGAGGAAAATGATATTCCCTTGATTTGATTGAAATATGAAATTTGCTTTAAGAAAAAGTGTTGAAAGGCATAGTTAACTATTTTTAAATTTCTTTACTCATATAACCATTAATTTTGAAGATAACATTAATAGTTTTCAATTTGAACGTAGGTCATTAGTTCCATTCTATTTCCTTCCACATTGAGAATTTATTTTCGGGGTTATTGACAATAAGTGATTCCATGTGCCACACATAAGTATTAGTTTCTTAGTCATCCATAAATGTGTATAAATTACGTAAAAAAAATAATAATTAAAATTATAAAGATAATTTTTTATGGTTTAGAAGACTTTATGTGATGCAGGCCTCAACCCGCATAAACCAGGATCTTCCCAATATTCCCTTCAGTGCACTAGCGCTCAATTCACAACAGTTGCATAAATGTTGTTTATATCAAAATCTTTAATGCGCCCAGATATATTCAATACTTAAATCAATTCACAGTTAGATCAATTGTAATAACCCATAGAAATAAAGTTCCAAATTTAAATCTTAATGATAAATCCCTGGTCATTCACAGTTTCCGCGCTCCAAACTTGCAACCGATGCAAATCGTGGGTAATACGCACAGTTAAAAAAACCTTAATGGGACCACGCGCTCCTGCAAACACTCCACGCATGCGGTTTTATATCAACAACACATATATGACCATTCACTCAGTTATACACCATGCAACAGTTATATTTTTGCCAGCATTTTATAAACCTGTGGCAATCACAATCCAAGGCAATACATCCAGCAGCCATGGAAGTCCCACAATAACCCAAAGGCCAACGCCAAAAAACTATAAAAAGGATATATGAATTTATTTTCACTGTGGGTAAACTTCCCTAAACACCGCAGTTTCAATGCATATTCAGCAATTTCGATGAATGGCAAGCCAGCTCTGTGAGAAGGTCGGAATCGATACAAGGTCAATGATTTGCTCTTGAAATAGATTACGGGATCAAACGACTATTTTCTTCTTTAGTAAAATAACAAAATCCCCCTCTGCGCAGACAGGCTATGGAAGCGATTAATTATAGTAGTAACGCTCTCTTGAGCCAGATACTCTACACATCATTATTCAAGAAGCACAACTATTTGTATTCAACAAAAACTATAAGAAGCTTCACGCGTAACAATAGAAAGAATTACAATCTGAATTATTCTAACATACACAGCGAAGCTTCAAGCCATGCATAAGAAGGTGCTTCAACTCCTTTTAATACACAGACATTTCAACCATTCACCGACAACTTCTTTACAAGGACTCCGATGAATTTTCGCATACATAGTGCAATCACTATTAAAGACATGTAGCCATATTAACAAAATTAACAACACATCATCAATTTCATCGAGTTTCAAAGAACACCGAGAGGGATTTTTTTATAACAATACTTTTGGCATCGCCCTCTCTCCCTCTGCTTATCTTGCCTTTTTATTTATAATTATAATGGATACATACATAAGGAATAGATCAGGCCTTATCTCCTAGAAAAGTATGATTTTTCCCTTTTTAGACAATGATTTAAAGATGGAAGCTTCATTCCCTATTTTTATCCTAATTTTAACTAGAAAAACATAGAAATTCTATCCCCATTCTTTTTCTAACTATTCTCTCATATTCTTTTTCTAAATAAAAGAATATTTACAACAAAATATCTAAAATTATCACACCCCCTCTTTATTCTATATTTACAAATGAGGATGGTCTTGATGCTCCCGCATCATACACCCAACCTTAAAACTAATCATGACTCCTGATCATGTGTTGGATCTGTTATCCGGATCCCACACCTGCTGCAAGTTTCCAATTTGCCCTCTTTTGTCTGTTGTTCTTCTCCAGGTCTCCACACTTTATGCTGCTTTGCTCCACTAGCTGCACTCTTGCAATCTTCTGTTGTTTTCATTTTGTTGCTTCTGCTGCTTCTCCTCTTTTGCTTCACTGGTGCTGGTCTCTTCCAGGATTCCTTCATCATCCTCCGCATCATCATTTTAATTTCTTTGTCCAACAGATTTTCTCCAGCTTCTTCAATAAGACCTGTACTCACAAAACAATTGTTAGAATAAACATCATAAGGCATCAGGGCCTCTTCTGCTGCTATAAATGTTGTCTCAGCTGTCACTATGGATGTTGTTGCCGCTGTCACCATAGATATTGCTACCTCCCAAACTTCCTGTCCCTCTGCAACATGCTTTGGCTCATCACCTGCAATTTCATTTGCAACTTTATCTGCAACATTTTGCTCTGGTTCAGATGTCTCCAGCAAATATTTCAGCGCATAAGTCCTCTGTGTCTCCAACTCTCTTCTCTGGAGATCTAGTTTTCTATACAATTCAACAAATTCATTAGGAGTAGATCTTGGAAACTTCACATAACCTTTTATACCTTCAACAACTCTTGAGCAATCATCAGCTTGCCCAACATTCTGATTAGACTCTTTCGTCTTCATTTTCTCATCATTGATCTGAACATCCTTCAGATTCAACTCTTCTTGGACAGATTCCAAAGCTTATTCATTTCCCTGTACTTTACCTATAAACATGCACAATTTATTAGTCTTTAAATCACAAGACTTTTTAGTCTTGACTGCTTCCTTCAACACTCCCCTTTGATCAGATCTGCATGTGGAATCTTCTAATTTCATCTTTGGCACAAGAATTCTAAGCCCCTTTTCCAACAAGGTAATCAGAATTTGTCTCAACCTCCTCTGCAACTGTCTTCAAATCACTCTCCTTCCCTTCAATGGAAAAATCCATTTTCCTTTCTGCTTTTCCTGCTCTTGTAGCCATTCTTCCAGTACCTGCAACTGTGCCTTTATTTCTGCAATCTTGCTTTCTCGAACTCGTGCAGTCATCTCATCTCTGTGGCATTTCTCTAAACCTCTTCCTCCTCTAGAAAAACTCCCTCTGCCTCTGGCAGACTGCTTCCTCATAAGTTTCTCACTCACCATGAGTTTTACTAGCCTCTGCAACAGCAATCTCTCTTGCTGCAACTTACCTCACCAATCCTTCCCTCCGGATCTGGTCTTCTGGTAAGTACTTGGTTCACTGCCTCTAGAACCTCTTGAGCAATCCTCTGCTCTCTCTAGGCTATCTCTTCAACTCACTTTCTTCTTCTTCACGACACTGCACTTGTCCTCCTTCAGCGTTCAGCTAAATGCCAGGTTCACTGCCACCTTCTCTGTAACCATAAACTTCAATCGTAAATTTCAAAAAATCATCTCACCTTTAAGACATTGTCTTCTCTGCAATCCTCTCCACTGCAATTGTGTATGCTGCATATCATATAAAAATTCTGATCTTCTTTTCAGTTATTCACCACACTTTAATTCTCAAAAAAAAAAACAAACATCTTCAGCAAAACATTCCCGCTATGATACCACTTGATGCAGGTCTCAACCCACATAAACCAGGATCTTCCCAATATTCCCTTCAGTGCACTAGCGCTCAATTCACAACAGTTGCATAAATGTTGTTTATATCAAAATCTTTAATGCGCCCAGATCTATTCAATACTTAAATCAATTCACAGTTAGATCAATTGTAATAACCCACAGAAATAAAGGTCCAAATTTAAATCTTAATGATAAATCCCTGGTCATTCACAGTTTCCGCGCTCCAAACTTGCAACCGATGCAAATCGTGGGTAATACGCACAGTTAAAAAAACCTTAATGGGACCACGCGCTCCTGCAAACACTCCATGCTTGCGGTTTTATGTCAACAACACATATATGACCATTCACTCAGTTATACACCACGCAACAGTTATATTTTTGCCAACATTTTATAAAATTGTGGAAATCACAATCCAAGGCAATACATCCAGCAGCCATGGAAGTCCCACAATAACCCAAAGGCCAACGCCAAAAAACTATAAAAAGGATATATGAATTTATTTTCACTGTGGGTAAACTTCCCTAAACACCGCAGTTTCAATGCATATTCAGCAATTTCGATGAATGGCAAGCCAGCTCTGTGAGAAGGTCGGAATCAATACAAGGTCAATGATTTGCACTTGAAATAGATTACGGGATCAAACGACTAATTTCTTCTTTAGTAAAATAACAAAATCCCCCTCTGCACAGACAGGGTATGGAAGCAATTAATTACAGTAGTAACGCTCTCTCGAGCCAGATACTCTACACGTCATTATTCAAGAAGCACGACTATTTGTATTCAACAAAAACTATAAGAAGCTTCACGCGTAACAATGGAAAGAATTACAATCTGAATTATTCTAACATACAGAGTGAAGCATCAAGCCATGCATAAGAAGGCGCTTCAACTCCTTTTAATACACAGACATTTCAACCATTCACCGACAACTTCTTTACAAGGACTCCGGCGAATTTTCCCATACATAGTGCAATCACTATTAAAGACATGTAGCCATATTAACAAAATTAACAACACATCATCAATTTCATCGAGTTTCAGAGAACACCGAGAGGGATTTTTTTATCACAATACTTTTGGCATCGCCCTCTCTCCCTCTGCTTAGCTTGCCTTTTTATTTATAATTATAATGGATACATACATAAGGAATAGATCAGGCCTTATCTCCTAGAAAAGCATGATTTTTCCCTTTTTACACAATGATTTAAAGATGGAAGCTTTATTCCCTATTTTTATCCTAATTTTAAGTGGAAAAACATAGAAATTCTATCCCCATTCTTTTTCTAACTATTCTCTCATATTCTTTTTCTAAATAAAAGAATATTTACAACAAAATATCTAAAATTATCACACCCCGTCTTTATTCTATATTTACAAATGAGGATGGTCTTGATGCTCCAGCATCATTATGATACTAATTTTAGAAATCAAATTGTTATCAAGAAAACATTTTGTTGGATATTTATTCTTTTATCATACTTATATATAACAATTGACTTTGAAATTCTTCGAGACCCTTGGCAACAAGAGATGGACACACCTACAACATGGACAAAGAGCATTGACAAGTCAATAAAAACATCAACAAGATTCCCCTAAACTTGTATTTACTTGACATCAATGACAACCAACTATCAACATTCTCAACAATCAATTCAATTAGCATGTATGACAACACCACCAAACATCATATATCACTCATCGTAACACCACCACTTGGTTGTCATTGCCTGCTTACTCTGTCATTGCCTGATCACTCACACTCACTCACACTGTCTTTGTGGTTTTTATTTTTTAATTATTGTAATTGTAATTGATCGTTTTCATTATAAATTGGATTAAAATCTATTTTTTATGCTTTATATTTTCTATTTTATTTATAAAAAAAAAAAAATTCTCTTTGGTTGATAATAATAAAATTATGGACCTTTATCTTGTTGCCACTATGAACTATGTTTCATATGTAGAATAATTTTGTACGCTCAGTAAGAAGTCGTTAGAGCTGTGCCTGTGATGCAAAGGGCAAAAAGCATAATTTCACTAGAATCTATGTAGCCCGTTCTTTCATTTCTTGAATCGTAATTGAAAGGAATAGCTTCCTATTTGAGTATAGGTAGCAAGTTTGGTTCTGTCACAATTCGCCATTTATGTTTTAACTTTTAATTGCGAATACAGTACATGTCGTCATAAATAGTTTCCTATTACATGATGTTACGTTGGCTCCACCTCAAAGACAGTACCTGATGTCATGAATAGTTTCATATTCTTGAGTATAATAGTTAGGTTGGCTCTCGATTTGAATATAATAGCAAAACTACTATATTTTGTCAATAAGAAATGGAGGTAGGGTTCAAAGTATTAGAAAGTCTTTGTCTTCTCTAATGCACACATGCACACATGCTTGCTTGTAGAAGAAATTTAAATTTATATTACTTCATTAATTTTTGATATATTTAGTATATTTAAAATGACCAAAACAATTAGACCATTCAACAAATTGTGTGTGATAGTGCACAACTAAAACCATCATATATCCATCTTAACCTAAGATCTACAAATAAAAAACAAATATAAAAAAATATCTTGACTTGTAAATGTTTCCTCAAGTTTTACACTAAAAAAAGAGGTTTGCACCTCAAGAAATTTGATCCCTCTCTACACTTGATAGATCATGGCTCTATGATGGTTTTAGTTATGTGTGATCCATGATTTCATATGGATTATATTAAAAGGGCAGTTAAAATTCTAGACCATTCAATTATTTTACTAGAAGTATAGTATTAAATGCCATACCTTATCTCTCTTGCAGTTTGAGTTCAAGTTATCATTACAATGTTGATTAAGGTTCAATGTAAAACCACATGTGGTATTCTCATAGGAATGTTCTATTCTAAAGGACTTTGCAGACATACTTTTCACATGATTAGTCTCCCTAGCATGGGAAGTACTTCAGCTCCAGGTGCACAACTAGTCCTTTACATGGTGGAGGGTTGGCTAAGCATTGAAATCCTTCTTCAATTGGTTAGTGACGGTCTCACAAGTTTTCCTTAGTTTGTTTCATGGGTTACATTGTGTTTCCCTTGTAGTGGTACTCTTTATATCTATAAACTTGTTTCTCCTTGCTTTCATAAATTTGTGTATCGTGTTTGTCACAATTATAGGCTCAGTGGCCCCTAAATCTTGTGGCCATGAAAGAAGGCTTGCATTTAATTTTCTAAGGTTTTGTGTTTTATCCTCTCTCCTCCTCTTTGACCACATTTGATGACCATGCTCTCTTTTCAATCTTCTTTGAATTGGTCTCTTCTATTGGCCTCTCGTTTACCCTTTTGTATTCTCTTTTCTTGTTGGTTATTTTGTTACTACATATCATCCCATTTTCTCCATGTATGGGTGCCCAACACTGACAACACATGTGTCCCTACATAGGTGGCACTGCGGTTGTGGCACTCAAATTAGAACTCGTGCCCAAGCAGAGGTTCATGGCGCTACATAAATATATCGTTTAATAGTTCTACTAGAGATTCAAGCTAAGATTAGACATCTTGTGACCTTGTGTTCTTATGAATGTCGTGTTTTTTCGAACTCTGGTA
>APFE031376240.1:0-26911 GCA_000404065.3 Pinus taeda
TAGAGGGGTTGACACAGGAATTGCGTAAGGACTGCGCAGAAGCAACAAGGCCTACCAGAGGGACCCCATCCAATGACGAATCAACTGGGATTTTTCTCAGTGATTGTGTGAGGTAATCTCAAAAAGCTTTATGCCAGTATTTCTCTCTCTGTAACTGAATAACCCTTGTGGTATTTAGGGATATATTCAGAATTTGCTATTGCTTAATAATAATAAACCCTCAGATCTGTTGCACTGGTTTTCCCTCATTGGGTTTTTCCGGGGACATTTGTCCAAAAATAACGTTGTTATTGTGTTGTATTTTCTTTCTTGCTCAGTCTCTTGTTTCCGTATAATATTTAATTAATTGAAGGCTGCAGTGTATGTATTGCGATATTTTTCGTAGGAAACTGCAAGTAATTTGTTTGAAGGAATTTAAATAGGAGAAATATCATCAGTCGCTGCAATAGGAATTCTGGTTTAGGAATTTTCACAGGTATAAGTCTCAAAACATGGTGAGGTTTCCCTCGTAGAAATAACTTCCCTCGAGCAAGCCAATGTCTAGGATCAAAATGTGGGTGTCATGCCCCAAGGATGCTCCTCTGAGCTATGAGCTTCCTGAATGCCTTGAGGTGTGTGGCACCGGTGCACTTTCTCCTCAATGGTGAAACCAATTTGAGTTTACTAATGCTCATATTATGCCTCTAACCCATGTACCTTGTAGCGAGATCAATATCTTATACTTGCAAAATTACTATTCAATCAAATCTCTGTACAAGAGTCACTTCAAAACTTAACTTCAATTACAATTTACTTCAATTAACTTAACTTCAACAATAATCACATTCATTCATAAACAACACGAATCATGTACAAAATAACACTTCAATAAAAGGGAGGGGAAACTTTCAAAACAATTTCCCCACTTCTCTTTGACTATAAAACTTCAATATACAAAACTTCAGTTTATAATGGACTTCAGTTCGATTGGGCCAAACTCCAAACAGTTCCCTGCCACAAGCCTTCACTAATACAAATATACAATAACTGAGTTACAAACCCTTCAAATAGCAACCCACAACCAAACCCAAATCATAAACAAGTTGAAGCCCTTTGACCTATAGACAACCTTAATACAGAAATACCCCATGGTGTACCGCCTTCAACAATACCTCGTTCCACAAGCTTGCATAACTTCCTTTCGCAGCTTGCTTTAGAAAGCAAGCTCCTTCATGAGACCCAACTCTCTTCTTCCTTCATTGTCCCCTTCTTGTCTTACTATGAGAGTTTGTTGATCTTCAATTGATTGATGTTCTAACTCCATCTTATATATATGAGTCAGCCTCCATGAACAGTCATGTCTCTTCCAAGGGATGTGTCGGTTGGGCATTCAAGCCAACCTTCCTTCGTTCAAGCCGACCATAAACCCCAAATAATGTTGCATCGTTTGTCACATACAAACTTTCCTTTGGTTCACCTTCGGTCATGTGCCTTCATGTCTCGTCCTCGCTCGCGTACCTTTGCAACTCTAGCGGGCACGTCTCAACTGGGCACACCTTGTCATCAGTGGGGCGCATCTCGACTAGGCGCGCCTTGTCTTCGGTCAAGTGCACCTAGGCTAAGCACCCTCCTCATGTCGGCTCTCCAATTCGTTCCAATCATTCCACCGAACTCATCTTGGGTGCGTTCTTCGTGCGCTTGTCTCACTGGATTCTTTCCATTAAACTCATCTCGAGCACGCTCTTTGTGCCAACCAAATCATTCTACTGAACTCAACTCGCCCTAACTCAGGCATGCTCGGGTGCCACGCCTAAGGGCTTGACATCCTCCCCCCTCCCCACTTCAAAATGGTTGTCATCCTCGACAACACACCCCTTGACAAACTTCTTCACCAAATCCTAAAGATTGTCCTCATCATGAACAACCTTCGCATCAATTATCTTCATTAATACAGAAGAATCTCATCTCAACATATATACCATGTCTATTCATGTATTGCAACTTGTAAGAATGACATGTGTTGGATCCCCTCATGCAATTGACTAGTCAGGTAGCTAATCTGACCGTAGCATCAACTACATAAGAACACATGCACCCAAACATGTGCAACCGTTGTCACCTCTTCCCTGTCACATAATCTTTCCTCTGGTTCTGCTCATCATGAGGTGTCATTCAATGGCATCTCAAGCCCCCAAGGGTCTCACCATCTCAAGAGAGTTACAGTGAGCCCATCTCCTTCATGAGCTTCAAAAAGATGGAGTGGGGAATTCATACGAATTCCCTTTCCACGTCACAAGGGCATCTCTCTTCGTCTCCGAGAAGAATCCACCCATGCTCGGTATGAACCCTCCATACTTCTCTACAATATAATTTATTAAATGTGGATAGGAACACCTACCCATACTCTCTTCCATCATCTTCATCGAACTTGGATCGTTATGGCCTAGTATATTTGTCTTTACGGTTCCATCTCGATCCACAGACATCCCTCCATCTTCATCCTCTTCTCGGTCTGATTCCTACTCCAAACTCTCAATCCATCTATCAACATCTCCTCCAAATCAACATACTCCTCTTCACATTGATCCTCATCCCCTCTACACTTTAGCGGTAGAAGTTTGGGTATCAATAGCCTCGCACTCTCTAGGGAAAGTCCCCACATCCATCATCTCTGCCCTATCCAATAAACTTCGAATACCATCTAACAATGTTGCTATCAATTTCAGGTGTTCCATGAGAATGGACTCCACCCGATCCAACCTCTCATGAACCTCATATTCCAGTTTTCCTACCTCCACACGAATGGCTCCTCTCATGAACCTCATATTCATGTTGTCCTACCTCCACACAAATGGCTATCATCCTGCATTCTCCTACCATAGCTCCCACAGTAGGAACGATCATTGGCTCCTTCATTCCTACATGAATGAACAGTTTCCCCAAGTGCAGTACTGGCACAGCCTCCTACTCAGTCGTAAACTCTATGCCAAGTACAACTTCATAATCATCCATCCTAATGATAGTGAAGTCCACCTTTCCTTGCCACTTCCAATCTTCATCGAAACATCTGTCGCTATCCTAAGGACTCTGCTTCCTTCTTAATTCACCGCTTTAAAAGATGCATGGGTTGGAACAAACCACAGTCCCAATCTCCTAGCCACATCTTCTTTCATGAAGTTGTGAATGCTCCACTATCCAAGATAGCCATCATTGGACTCCCAACTACATCCATCTTCACAAAAGTTATCTTCCTCCTTTCTGGATCATGTTTCAAGGTTGCTTCCTTCACCATAGTTGCTCCAAAAACCCACTGCAAAGTTTTTGCCTTCTTCATTAATGGAAAATGCTTGGTCATGTGCTCTTCACTGTACAACCAACACACAAGAGGTTTCTTCCCCTTCAGAAAGCCACCCGACTTTGTTCCATCTTCCTTCGAAGGCTTCTCTTTCCCTTTATATGCTTTCTTCCTCCACTCACCTTGCTCCTTCCCTTATGTCTTGCATTCACAGTAATCTAGAAGCTTGTCTACAACAATGACGGCTTCTTCAAGAGACTAAACCTTCTACCTCTTTACTTCAACTTGAGCCCATGGTTGCAACCCAATCACAAAATTGAACAAACTATCCTTCTTCTCCTCCATATCCAGAAGCTTCAACATCAAACTTGAATACTCCCTCACATGTGTTTGCAGGCTCCCTGTTTACTTAATGAACCTCTCCTTTGTTCTTGCACCCCAAGTCTCATCTTGTGGTCCAAAATGAGCTATCAAGGCTTCCTTCATCTTCTCCCATGTGGTGAAGTCCTCTGTCATGTTACCAAAAGCAATCTGTTTTGCTTGACTTCTCCACCACAACAATTCTTATCCCCCCCCCTCCAAAGTCACCCCGAATCAGTCCAAGTACTGCTCCATATCCCAAATAAAGTCACCTAATATATTTGTGCTCCTCGCACCATCATATGATTTTGGTTCCTTTACTTTCACGTGGACAGAATTGTTGAATGAACCCTTCCCAAAAACCTTCTTCAAAACTGCTAACTCGTCCATCATAGTAATATAAAAAACAAGGTTATAGAGAACATGGCTATGTCGTTTTCCCTCTATGGGAGAAAGGCTATCCTATCCTCTAGATATGGCAAGGATCAGCAAATGGTTAGAACTTTGGGGTAACATGAATAGGAATCGACATAATTGTTGATGTTGTTTTGAAAATAAAACAATACAAACTTTAAGAAATCCACTTAGAATACTAGTCGATCCTATTTTCTGCAACAACCACATAACATTCATGACATAAATCTAGGTAAAATTATATTCACAAATTTAAAGAAAATTTCCCAATTCTTTTTTAAACAAAATTCTCTCTAAAAAAGTTCACAACTATCTTTTATTTTCAACAAACTTCTCCATAAAAAATTTCACAATTATCTTTTATTTTCATTAAATGTATATAACACTCTATAAGAACTTATTATTATTATTATATATAATGGTTTCAAAAATTCTGAAACAAAATTACAGTCTTCAAAGGACTACAGGAACACGGGGACAAGAGAAAAAAATATATCAAGAGAAAAGTATCACTTGGACGTATACAATTGTTATTGTTACTCTTACTCTTCCCCAATGGATTTGCAGGGTTTAGAGAGGTGAATGGGCATATTAGAAATTTAGAATATGAAATTGAGGATTGTTTATTAGTCTGACATTGTGGCAAACGTATATAAATCCTACCGAACAATCGAGATCAATATTACATTAACACAGCAAGAAAAGAGAAGCAAAGAAAATCTGCATACCTAGATATCATTGTGTTATGAAATGACCTTCATTTTTATGATCAACACAATCATCCCTACCACCTCAAGTACCGCGACTACCACAACAATTACTACTACAATTTGTTTCATAGGTTTTCGAAGAGCTTATATGGAACAATAATTGATGAGTAAAAGTAAATTTTGAAGGATCCTACTAGGCTTCCTCAAGAAAAACTATTGCTGTACGTACAGAAGAAGATAGATAAAAGTGATATCAATGTGTGTGTCAGGGAATCAGGTATCCATGTTGTTTTGGCAGCTCTAAAATGAAAATAAGACCAATTGAGAGGTGCAAAGAGAGTGAAAGATTGGATGAGGGTGATGTCAATAGGTTCCAAAATGACTGGGGTCTCCAGGAAATGCAAATCTGGATTTCTCATCATGAAGTCCAAACAAACCTGAATAGGAATAGGTTATTTGCCCTGTCTTCAAAGCTGGCTAAGAAGAATGAGTCGTTGTTATTTTCATTAAATCCTTACATATTCATCTACCACGTGCCTAAACGATCATTGGCTTTAATTGTGGCGGTGTAATCTAATACAAATACTCTACAGTAGAAGGCAAGATTTAACCTGCCATGCATTACAATTACTCTTTAAAATGGTCATTGGTAGTCGGAAAGCTTTCATTTACTGTATTAGCTTTTCCTTCACTACCCAGCATTGGCATCCAGATATTTTCCAAACAACCCTTAGATCTCAAAGTTTCCGACATTTAAAGAGTTGAAAAGGTTGAGCAAAGAAGTGATGGAAAAATCTGAGCAAATGGCCCAAACTAATTTAAATCTGAGTGCTAAATATTTGAAATATGGTGGAAAAAATTGTTGATGGCCTTGGCATCTTGGTACTATTCTTTTCTTCGACTATGAATATGCACACTTCGATGCAAAATCCTTTAACAACGCCTAAGTAGCAATAATATAAATTAGGATAGCAGGGATTGAAAAGAGGGGTTTGAGATTGTACCTTTTTCCATAATACAGTGTGCTCGGCCGGGGTGTGCCAATGGCTTTGATGCAGTGTGAATCTTTTCCCTTCTATGTCAACACCGCCAGTGCCTTCCGACCAGTTCACTTGATGCAATACAGCCATAGGTGTAAAACGGATCGAACAGAAAACCTTTAGATGGCAAACACGTTAAAAAAGAAGGTTCACTTACTGACCATGATGTCGTGGCCCCTGTTGACAAGGGTTGCTTTTGCAGCGTAATAGATTCTTCGGAGCCTGCCCAGGTTCGGATAAATTATGGCATGTCTCTTCACCACATCGATGGGAGACGGTGGGCCTTCCATTCCTCCTTGAGTTCCTCGCAGTGCTCAGGCCCCTTTGGACCCTCTTTGTACTTTAACTCACTCTCGTCCTCTGTTCGTTCACGCCAACAATATCGAGTTTCAGATTAGTTTATGCAGATTTCTATACGAAAATTTAGAAAAACAGAGTTATAAAAGATACGAGACAAATTACTAGCTTCCTGAGACGATAGTTTATGAAGAGGATGAGGCCATAGTAAGGAAGCGAAACAAAGAATGAGCGGGACAGTAGAAGGTTTGGGTGAAAAGAGGCAAAATATAGAAAACGAAATAACATAAAACCTAGACAATGAAGCTTACCTGGTAGTCAGTTGGCTTCCTCAATAGCCTCGCCGGTTATTTATTTCTTCAAACAATGAAGCTTACTTGGTAGTCAGTTGGCTTCCTCAATAGCCTCGCCGGTTATTTATTTCTTCGATTGGGAAAAGAAAGGGCTGGAGGGGCTGGCGTGTAATGTGATACAGTGGGAAAACAATAAAAATGATAGAATTTCTTTCAACGCTCGTCAGTGACTAGACTGTGCATCCATGATGTGGAAAGCAGAAACACATCTAAATTAGGTTCTGAATAAATCCTTTAAGAAACCCTGGTGGATGGGCTGTGCATTCATGAAAATAATAATTCCTATCCCACAGCCAATCAGCCCTACTCAAGAAAAAATCTCTATAGCAAGAAGAGAATAGGTGTAATCAATTAAAAACAGGTGAGGAAATCACGTCAAAACAGGGGAGGAGAGTCAGTTCAATTGCAGGGATGGCAAATTGATAGGGTGGGTCAAGGCTTTGATGAGGAAGGATAAGAAAATTCTGCTCTATTCTAGGGAACCAAAACCAAGGAATAAATCATGAATATGAATATAAAATAAAAACAAGAAATATACCTGTCATGGCTGCAACGTTAGTCAGTGACTGGGCTGTGCATCCATGAAAATGTATCCTAGATATGGAAATCAGAAACACATCTAAATTAGGTTCTGAATAAATTCTTAAAGATAATAATTCCTATCCCACAGCCAATTATCCTTACTCAAGAAAAAATATATATAGCAAGAAGAGAATAGGTGTAATTGATTAAAAACAGGTGAGGAAATCGTGTCAAAACAGGGGACGAGAGTCAGTTCAATTGCAGGGATGGCAAATTGATAGGGTGGGTCATGGCTTTGATGAGGAAGGATAAGAAAATTCTGCTGTATTCTAGGGAACCAAAACCAAAGAATAAATCATGAATATGAATATAAAATAAAAACAAGAAATATACCTGTCAGGGCTACAACGTTAGTCAGTGACTGGGCTGTGCATACATGAAAATGTATCCTAGATATGGAAATCAGAAACACATCTAAATTAGGTTCTGAATAAATTCTTGAAGATAATAATTCCTATCCCACAGTCAATCATCCTTACTCAACAAAAAATCTCTATAGCAAGAAGAGAATAGGTGTAATCGATTAAAAACAGGTGAGGAAATCACGTCAAAACAGGGGACGAGAGTCAGTTCAATTGCAGGGATGGCAAATTGATAGGGTGGGTCATGGCTTTGATGAGGAAGGATAAGAAAATTCTGCTCTATTCTAGGGAACCAAAACCAAAGAATAAATCATGAATATAAATATAAAATAAAAACAAGAAATATACCTATCACGGCTGCAACGTCAATCAGTGACTGAGCTTTGCATCCATGAAAATGTATCCTAGATATGGAAATCAGAAACACATCTAAATCAGGTTCTAAATAAATCCTTGAAGATAATATTTCCTATCCCACAGCCAATCATCCCTACTCAACATACATTAGGCACTAAATAGACTGCAAATTGCCTCCATCCATCCATCGTAGACTGCAAATTGCACATGCAAAATACCAAAGAAGAGAAGAAAATAAATATAATAGGTGGAATACAAAATTAAACAAATCTAACAGACATTATTACAGAAATTTGTTGGAAAAATAAGGTATACATTACCTGACCCTGCATCCACAAAAGCATGAAAGAATCCTATAGTTGGTCAGCCGCTCCATGAGTGTATTGATTCTTGCAGCCTCCCTGAGTGCATTGATTCTTGCACCAGTGCATCCTTACTCAGCTGGCCTAAAATTAAAATTAAACTCCCAGACTTCGGCTCTTTCATTTTCGTTAGAGAGATTTGAATTAAATTGGTGAGCAGGCGAGGCGAAGGATTTTATAAACGGAGCGGAGCGGATGGCTTTTTAGTCGAAAAAGCTTTTCTCTGTCAATTCTTTCCCTCACGCCCTCCCACCATACTTACTTACGCTCCCACTCTGCAATCCAACGGCGATTATCATCCGGCTGGCTTACACGTGAGAAAACGTATTTATCGTGCGCGTGTGTTTTCTTGATTATCTCATCAATCGCTTTCTCACAATAAATTACAATTTACTCCTAGGTCATCAAACACGGTAAATTACAATACACCCTTGAACAGTTGCCACAGTAAATTATAATTTACACACCACATAGCAATACAATATTCTATTCGCCCTATGAAAACTAAAGCATAAAACCCTTTTTACCCAGGGGCGGAATTATAAACTGAAGTGGTGCAACTTAAAACTAAGTTTGGTGCTTTATTGGGAATGTAAATTATAAAGGTGGATATATAAATTTAGTAAGAGTTTTTCTTCTCATGTAAATCAAGGTAAATTTAGTAAGTGTTTTTTTGAATGTAAATTAAATGGTGTTTTTTTAATGGTATATTATTTAAATTTCAAAAACTTAGCTCATTCTTTATATTTATGTTTCCACTCATACTTATTCTAAATATATAAGAAGTCATGAATTTTTCCATGAATTTGTGTATAAGTTTGTTATTTTTATTTTTTTTATTTCTCACTTTTTTTTAAAACCATTTTTTTTTTTTATTTGAAGGACTAGTTTAGGTTGTCATATTATCCTTATAGAATCATTAGAAAATGTTTGTATTCATAATAGAAAGTCACATTTAAAATAATATTCATTCATAATCTAAAAAATATTCGCTCATAATTAAATTTTTAAACATGGATCTAATATCTTATTTGAATTTTAATAGCAAATAAACCACTTTCATAAATCTACTACAATAGATATTTGAGTGCATGCATATATTCATAATGGTTTCAGATATGTTTATGCATTTTCCAAACGTGTTTTTTGTTTGGGATAAGGTTGTTCATTCCATAGTTGTAAGGGAAGAAAGATAATCTAAGATGACTTAGTTGAGATTTTTTCTTCAAGGCCAAAATCCAATGACTAACAATTTTGGTATAACCAATTATCTATGAGGAACAAAACCCTCCTTAAATTTTGTATCTTTGTCTAATTTCACTTTAAGTAGAAATGAGAAAAAAAAAAAGTATTTATCATGACTTCCCTTTCTTTGTGTGAGTGGAAGCCATTGAGCTTGAAGCCATGCCTCAAATATTTTTGGACATGACCATACCTAATTTACTTTCCCAAAAAAGAGAATTTATGCAAATAAAAGGGCATTGGTTTAAGGAATCTCACATGTAGCTCATTCTCTTCTCTTTTCTTGACAAACAAAATGGTTGGTTTACTTCTTTAGTATGGTTTTTTCTTTTTTTGCAATAAATATAGTCATAGCATTTAAGGTTTATATTTCTTACCTTGAAGGATGGGACTAAGAAGAGAGGGGGATTAAATCATTATTCACTTACATAAAAAGAATATAAAAAGAGTAAAAAATAATATAAAAAAAGATGGAAAACTTAAAATGAAAGCTATATTAAGATAAAATTAGGGAATATATTACTATGAATATATAATATATAATAGTTATGATAAGTTTTATCACCTTCTAGTGAAATACCTTGATTGTAACTTTTTCAATGGCTAGGGAAAACCTTATCCATCAACAACCTTTGAAACTTTTTGAAGAAACCTTTATAGAAGTATATATTCCTCCCCTTATGTCAGTTGAAGGACTTGCGTCCCTTCCTAGAGAAGGGACATCATTAGCACTAGATTGTGTTTTTTCTCATTAATGGTCTCTTTGGTTGTAATCACTTCCTCAAACCTACATTAAAGGTCCATAATCACCATGGAATTTTTTGATAACCACAAGGAAGAACCCTATGCTACTATGTTTAGATCTTTTGCTAGTGGAAAATCACTGAAGAAGAGTAAGTTTGTGAAACGAGTTGAGCCATCCTCGAGTTGGATATGTCTCTAGAGTTGAAGAGGAAATCCATAATGTTGCACAATGAAGATCTTATTGAAAAGTTTACAAGAATTTTCTGCACCCTCGAGAAGTCCAAGTATGGATCTCAAAGCACCAAGTTATTGTCCCATGTCAAATCTTTGGTTATTATTGTGGCCAAGATTATTATTTGTTTTTATTTGACAATAAGGAAGAACATGATAAAATATTCAAATCATGTCCCTACTTCATCAATTCCAAGGGATTATTCCTTAGCCACTAGACCTTGGACTTTGGTTCATTTGTGGAAATATTAACTATCCTAGTGTGAGTGACATTTCCCATCTCCCAATCCTTTCATAAGACAAAGATTCTCTTAAATCCAATGGAAACAATTTGGGTCATTATATAAATCAGGGTTATCTTAAAAGGAATATTTACTCTTGTGCTAGAATTTGGTTAGAAATAGATCTACAAAAGGGTATGCCAAAGACAATCCAATTCAATATGGAGGGTGTTGGAAATAATACTGAGAGGGGGGGTGAATCAGTATTATCAGATCAATAACTTAATTTTCAAAACTGATTTGTATACACTACTTCAGCTCAGTGAACTAGTGTGTATACACAACTATACTTAATGAAACCAACGCACATGCATAGATCTTTTGATTTACCCAAATTATCATGTATTGAACTTTATCAGGAATTCATTAGACAGTGCAGTAAAAGCAGAATAAAGCATCACACATGAACACCAAGATATAAGGTGGAAACCCAATGTGGGTGAAAACCACCTACTACTGTCGTCTATGTCTTCTTTTAATAATAAGAAAATTTTGTTTACAATTTTTGTACTGGTGCAGTCTTATACCAGTACGCAGGCTTCTACCTACAGAAGGCTACAACCTTCTCTCGTTTTCGAGCTTCTACTGGAAGGAAGCTACAACCCCCTAGATCTTGTACTAGCTGATATGTTTACTAGTACGTAGGTGCCGGCCTACAGAAGGCTACAACCTTCTCTTTTCTTCCAGGGACCACATTTCATAAATTTTCAGACTAGATCCATAAACAACTTCATTCAATCATCAAATATATCTGCATCAACCAATCTCCTTTACAACCGAATCAATCAATCACTTTGACAACCCATCAATCTAATCATTCAAAATGATGTCACTAGAATACAGTAACCAGTACCCAAGCCAAAACCCAGAACACTGCAACAACAAACAGAAGAAACGAAAACATATTTTAAAAGGTATACGCTACTTCCATGTGTTGAACCTGTGTGCATACACACCTTCCTCAAAGCGAACCAGCGTACAGATCTTCAAATCAAATTTATGATGTATACGCTACTTTGATATGCAGAACCAACGTGTATACGCTTCTTTTCTAAAGTGAACCTATGTATAGATCTATAAATTATGATTTAAACATTACGACTATTCCAGACTTCGGCCATACCCAGATCATCATATTTACAGACTACAACATGCGCCAGTTAGTTAGATATATGATCAAACCACATAAATATAATTCACTTCAAGCCTTAAGATCTTGATACATCATTAGTTCTTATCTTTCATAAAACGCTAAGGCTCATCCTTGGTTCAGATCAAGCACAACACCATAAGCCAATAACCTGCATATTAGATCTCATACTTCATCAGATATTTGATACTTGCACACCTTGGCCTAATGCTTTTCTCCTCCTTTTATAGTTTTAGGCCTTTCTTAATACCATGGACCAAAAACATCTAAGACCAATACCTTGGACCCAATACCTGGGATCAATACCTCGGACCAGATACCTTGGACCAATACCATGGATCAAAATACCATGGACCAAATATTTTGGACCAAAAATTTAGTTTTCCAAGGTATACGCCCTTTTCCTTCCATGAAAGTGTGTGTGTACGTATATGCGACTTGTATATAGTGAATCTGCGTGTATACGCAACTTGGTCAATGGTGAACCTGCGTATACCTATCTTTTCTTCATTCTATGAAGATTGGTCTGCAATTATTTTTTGTTTGCCTGGTATACTTTCTGAACTGATTCCTTGAAGCTGCCCTGCATTTCATCACATCTGTGAACACCGTTGTCATGCATTCTTTCACATCTGATATCTCTTCTATAGATTTTTTCTGCTACAAGTGGGCTGCCATCAAGTACAACACATACATCATAATGCCAACAAACGGTTGGAGCTATGCATAGACCCTTGATGATGAATAAATTCTCTTTAGGTGTAATTCTTGTCATGATTATGGTCACTTTGTAAAAGTTTGTTAAAAAATCCAAGGAAGAATACATCATTTGAAGTAGGGCCTTGTTCCCTTAAACAAAGAACATGAATCAAATAAACAAGTATCTAGAATGTATAAAAAGTGATAGCCCAAGGGATATTTCTGTGCAAAAATACCTCCCAACCAACAACATATTTGGTGTACTTGAGCAATAAGATGAGGAAAATGAAATGGTGGAAATAAATCAAATTGATCCACTAAATCAAGAGGAACCCACTAGAATCGAAGCCCATGAGGACCAATTGGAAGTGGTAGAGGAAATTTCAAAGAATCAATCACTTTCTTCAATCAAAAGCTCATATATTTCAGTATCAAACAATTTGAAGTCATCTACATTTGTAGTTTTAACAGCCTCCCTGTTACAGATCATTTTGTGACATCCAATAAAATGGCCTTGAAACTGGATCAATCAACATCCATTAACACTTTTCATTCATCCCCTGCAAATCCAAGAGCATCCTCTCACTAAAAGTTCCAAGAATTATGGGTAAAACAAATAAACCCCTAATTTTTTGACCCATCACACTTAGCCTTCATGCAAACTGCACTGTTGCAAGTTGTACATAGAGAAACAACACTGACCAACACATGTTGCTTTCACTGTAAGTTTGATGGCCCATGGAATTCAGTAAAAATAAAAATAAAAATTGATTCTTCTCTTTCTAGAAGCTTCCCAAGTGGTTTTAACTATTTACTTTTGAATACATCTTGAACTCCTACTCTTGAGGTCTTATCTCTTATCCCTAGAAATTATCCTCCCTCTAATGAGGATCTAAGTCCTAGAATGGTAAACCCCAAACCGCCTCTTTTACCCTATAAATTCATTGCCTCCCATAGAGTATGGGTTGGATTTTGGAGGCTCTTACTTATGTCGTCATTTTGTTGCTTTGTGCCTAAGGATCGTTTATTCATCCATGCACTTGAGTTGTTATTGAAGGCTTTCTTTGTGGAGAACGAAGGACAAGATAGTTGGGAGACATCTACAAGGTCAAGATCCGAAAGGGTTGCATTTTCTCCTACATTCATTAATATAAAAAGTGTTTTGTTTTCATATATATATGTCTCATTTATGCATATGTAGATCAATGCCTTCTTGGATCATTGTTTAGAGATGTTAGTATATGTTATTTCTATATTTTGGTTCTCGTGCTTTTTTTAGTTGTTTTGTAGGTTCCACTTTTAGCATTTGGAGTTGGAGCTAGAGCTTACAAGAAAGGACAAGAGGAGATATTGCATTGGATTTCAAGTAAGTCTTTCTTCCATATTCTAAAATTTCTAAGGAAAACATAAGCCCTTTTTCTATGTTGTTTCTAGATCAAGCCACTAGATCTAGGGAGTTTTCTTTTGTCCACAGAAGGAAATTATTCATCAAACAACTTGGCAACCATACTAGGGAATGAGATGCTCCTTTAGTTGTTTCCTTTGCCTAGTATTTTAGGACCTTTGACAATGACTCATTTTGACTTGTTTAGACAGCTATAATTCCTAGAAAACTATAATTTTGAGCTTGGTAGTGTTTGTCTTTTTCCTTTTGAGTAAAATTAGCCCCAACGCACATTTTGTTCTAAGGCAGAGCGACCCAACCCACTTCTCTCTCTTTGTAAGCGTGATGACTCACATTGGTTGTCATATATAGACTGCGATGATCCTGTAGGATGCAAAGATTTTCATTTTTATGCCTTCGTTCTTTTTTTATTCTAGTGATTTTTCGTGAGTCTCTCAACTGGTCAATGTCTAAGCAATGCTAGTAGTCCGTTTAAATTTGAGTTTGATTGCCTTTTGATGAGAGTTTGATTGTTTTTGTTTCTTCTAGTCAATTAGGGTTTTTTCTTTGCTTGATTGTTGATTTGATAAAATATTTTGATATTACAGTTTCATTTTGTGTGAATTCTTTTAATTCAATAATCTAGTCTCATTTCATTTTTCATTGCATTTGAAAATTGAAAAGGAAAATAAAATTTAAAAAATCATTTTCTTCATGCATTAGGGCTTTGAATTGAATTGGAATAGTACATTTGAAGATCTTAATTAGGAATTTCTTGTTTGTTGCATCATTGTTTGAAAAATATTCGTTCCCTTAGATAGATCTTGATTGAATGAAAAAGAGTTATTTTAATCATTCTAGTTGCATTATAGGAAATCCAGGTGAATTCATTTCCCGAGCCTTGAAACTGAAACTTTAATCAAGATAAACTTTGAAATTTATTCAATTAACCTAAGGAGCACTTGGAATATTAGTGACACACATAGTGTTCTAAGCTAGAAAACGTGTTCCGGTGTCGTTAAACGTAGGTGTTGTTGTTACTTGCCAGCATTACATCCGATGATGGTTGGTTTTCGACTTACCCGTAGTAAATCAGAATGTTCTTCTACATACTTTTGAGTATATATGAAAATGCTCCACATACATCTGAGTATATCTAAACGCCCACATCGTACGGTTACACATTAGACAACACTACTACGGACTGTGCTTCCACATACATCCAGGTATATTTTGGAAGGCTACACTAGGTTGTAATCCTGCCATAGGTAACGAAGTCAGACGCCTTGTTAACTGTGATACGTAGAACAAAGCATTCAAGGAGATTGCCTGCATGTACCGAAAACGGTAGGTAGCAATTCACAATGACTTAGAAAACCCTTTTGCCTAGTTACCCATTTTTATTTTTATTTATGTCTTTATTTTTCTAAAATTAATTAATCCACTGTGGAAGAACACCCTGAACACCCCCGTTGTTCACGTAGAATGCAAATATTTCCTCCTCTACCTCCATGGACAACACCTAGTTATCGTAAGAATAAGAAAATACAAACTATTGAACCTGGTACATTGGAAGCTACCCCTTATGAAACCACATCTGAGATTAATCAACCAAAAACATCACTTCCTATCGAATCTAAAATTACATCTTTACAAATTAGTGAGTTTGAAGCAGTGGAAACTGAAACTCTTAAGTCATTATAACCTGAAATCATTGAATGTAAATTTGTAAATTCAAACACTTTACAACCTGAGGTTATACAACCTAAGGAACCACAAATAACTAAACCAACTACTTCAGGAACTTATTCTTCTTTTCTTCTGCCTTTATCTCAACCACAACTTGTGTTTTTGGGTCGTCACGGAGAACCACTTCCACCTCGTCTTTTGAGTATTGAGGAAATTCCTTAGGAAGAGTCTTATTGACCTTGATCTCTTGTATAATTTACATATACTCCTCTTTATCAAGGCTTTCCTTTTGGTGCCCTTGATACTCATTTAGAAGCTCCTTTACATGAAACTCCTTGTTTTAATTCACCTTTGAACTTTCCTTGGAAAATTCCTTTGAGAAGTGTAACCGTGTCTAAGTCAGCGACGATTTCTCGACCTATATTTGCTATCATGAGTGAATTGATCGAAGTTGTAACAACTTTTATGTTTTCCACTTCACTAGAAAATCACTTGTTTGGTGGTTTGTCAGTGCCACTTAGCTACCAGTTGTTGTCTGAAACCTTTTTTGGTGCGTCGACTAGTCCTTGGACTTCTCATTTACCATCTTCATATGGAATATCATTTGTCTGTCCTTAATGAGTACCTCACAACCTATTCAACCTATTACGCCCCAACCTCATTTAGAGTAGAAATATGGTGTGTTTCTTAGTGGATTAGGACACCTACAACAACCTACTCCATCCTATACTTGGAACCCTCCCCCTAGGGTGTAGTTGCCTCTATTCACTCCTTATCCTTCAACTAGGGGTCAATATTTTGCTAGAATTTTCTCGTATGCTGATCAGATGTTGCATGTTGGTGCCCTGCCTTATTCGAGTCCTCTTCCTATGGGTTCCCCATTTCCAGTAATGGTTTCTCCTCCTTGGAATCCTACCTTGTCTATTCAACTTGGTTTGGTCTTAACTCAAATCACGACCTCTCAACCTACTCTGGTTATGCCTCAGGTTCCTACTTGTCAATCTGTTCTATCCATACCTCAACCCGCCCAAGTTATGCTTCAAATGGGTCAACTTGATCAAGTTGTATCCCAAATAGAAACTAGTCAAATGATACCGGGGATTTCTCAAATTCCCTCTATCCATCCTATTCAAGGTGTATTACAAACTCGACTTAACCCACTTGGTTAGACTATTCCATAGATGCGAGTTAACCAACCTGTTCAAAGCATGCCACAAGTGTCAACTAGTTAGCCTAGTATTGGAATGATGCAAATTCCATCTGGGCAATCATTCCAAGGCATCCCCAAATTCATGTTGGCCAAAAAACTATACCACAAATACCTTATCAAAGCCAAGGGTCCATAGCTTTAAACTAAGCGTGTCTAATGGATGACAACCAAGGGTCATTGCAATATACAAGAGAAAGAGTCAGGCTCTCACTCTCCAAGGTGTACACATGTCAAGAGATCAATCCTCAAGTGTTGGACTCTCCAAGCATGGGTTCCAAATGACATCCAAGGGTCGTTGCATCCCTACGTCAAGCTTTGCCAATATTTCTCCAAAAGGTAATAAGGTGGCAACAATTAGCATATCTCCATTAGTATCATATGTTAAGCAGAGCAACCAACTCAACAACATCCACGTTAAGAATTCTTTGGCAACAAAAATATGAAATCGCCAACACATCCACAACATTTCCCTTTAACATTCTCGTGGGGAATCAAATATGGAATTTTGGCCTAAAAGATATTTGACCAAGTAAATATTATATCGCATTGGAGCATACGCTTTGCGTAAGAGTATCCATGCACTATATGTTCAACTTGGACAACAAGAATCCTCATCATGTGAATTGTCTAACACTTCAAGCCCATTAATGTAGAGAGCATCACCGGAGGATTTATCTCTTTACATGTGTACAAGTTGGAAAGTGAATGCTTGAATTCGATACCTTATCTTGTAGATTAGGCACATGATTCAAGAAATTAAAGAAAATTCAGAAAAATTGGCAAACATTTAGATTGTTTTACTCCTCTAATCAAATCTACTTGTAACGAAGTTTTGTAACTGTATTTAGACATACGGGCCTTCCCTTTGTAGCTTTGCTTCACTAAAAGATAACTTCTTGTACTAATTGAGGTTCCTTATTTCACATTGGACACAAACTAGCTTGCATGACTTGCCCTAAACACCTAGAATGCATCTTAGCCCCAAATTAGGCTCTGGATTATTCACGTGCATCCTTGGATCACTATGCTGGAAGAGCTTTTATAATGTAAACTTAGAAAATCTCCTAGAGGACTTGGATGATATAAGTGAGAAATTAATGATGGACTTCGTGGTATTCATGATAGTTTGGTGTGCGCCCTTTGACGTGGCTACAAGTGCCTTAGTGTGATGCCTCGCTAGACCACGTTTTCTAGTTATGGTTTGTTGTTGATGGTGGATACCCTAGCTAGGATTTGGAAGCATTCCAGGTGTCCACATTGTTCTTTTTCTTTCAACAATGGGTCATCCCCGAGTTGGGGCTTCAACACTATTAGGTAATAACTCATCCAAATCCACGTACACATCACGTACCATTAACATGCTAAGGTGCCAAATCATAGTAACCTCCAACCTATAGGCTCACACCCCCAATCAACCTGCACCCAAGAATGCACACCCCTCTCTGCACTTGCAATCCCTCAACCTATGCCACTACCTCCAAGGCATCTTAGTCAACCGGAAAGAGACGTTCTCAGAATCCTGGGCTCGAAGAGTTGTTGCTGCTCTTTGAACTTGCCAAGTATGCTCCAAGTCCTTATATCAAACCCTTGAATCCTCCAACCTCCTGGTTCACATCCCCCATCAACCTGCACATAGGCAATGTACACCCTTTTCCGCACCTAAGGTTCGTCGGGATATGCATGTGGGGAATCAAGGGTGGACTTGTAGGTATTCATGTGAGTTTGTTGTTCACTCTTTGAAGTGGCTACAAGTATGTTAGTGTGTTGCCATGCTAGGTCATCTTCACTAGTTATGGTTTCTGGTTGATGGCGGATGCCCTAGCTAGTGTTTGGAAACATTTGAAGTGTCCTATCCTATGACAAACATGAACGACATGTACCAACTTGTCATAGGTTAATTGGCCTGTACTTATAACTTTATTGTTTGTAGAAATGAAGTACATTTCTATCCACAATTTCTATAGTTGAGGATCTAATTTTTACCATATATTCACATAGAGATTAGAGTAGTTTATGGTGTTGCTCATCTATGCTAATTTAGCATCTTGTACCCATCATTGTAAATTGAATATAGGAGTCAACAAATAATTGTGTTTCGTTAATGAGACTATATTAGAGTCGTTATAATTGTATTGATGTGAGGGTTGAAGGAGCTAGGGTTTGTAACAACCAAAATCTAGAGAAGACATGATCTACTAGGGTTTGATGTATTTGGGTGACAAGGAACTAGGATATGTGGCGAAGAGATAAGTGAGAAATTAATGGGTGGCTTGGTGGTATTCATGCTAGTTTGTTGGGCACCCTTTGAAGTGGCTACAAGTGGCTTAGTGAGATGCCTTCCTATACCATGTTTGCTAGTTATTGTTTGTTGTTGATGGTGGATACCCTATCTAGGATTTAAAAGCATTCCAAGTGTCCTAATATTTTTCAAGCTTAATGGACATGCTGTGTCAACTTTTGATAAGCTAGTTGGTACGTACTTGTAACTTCATTTGTTGTCAAACAAAAGTACCCTGATGCCCACAATTTTTATACATGTAGATCTCACTTTTAGAGTATATTCCCATGGAAACTAAGAAGTTTCTAATGTTGGGAACAAATGCAAATTTAATATAATAGTGAGTAGAATTTGTTGAGTAAGATGATTGGATGATTGGATGCTTGAATCAGACAACAAGGAATCTCTCTATGAGAAGTGCTTGACATTTGGAACCCATGCTTGGAGAGTCCAACACTTGAGGATTGATCTCTTGACATGTGTACACCTTGGAGAGTGAGAGCCCGACTCTTTCTCTTGTAATTCTTAAGGTGGCTGCTTTGCCTAACATATGATCCTAATGGAGATATGATAATTGTTGCCAACTTATTACCTTTTGGAGAAATATTGGCAAAGCTTGACGTAGGGATGCAACGACCCTTGGATGTCATTCGTTAGACACCCTTAATTTAAGGCTATGGGCCACTTTAGTGTTAGTGGGCGCCCACTAACAATAATGTGGTCCATAGCCTTAAACTAAGGGTGTCTAATGAATGACATCCAAGGGTCGTTGCATCCCTACGTCAAGCTTTGCCAATATTTCTCCAAAAGATAATAAGTTGGCAACAATTAGCATATCTCCATTAGGATCATATGTTTGGCAAAGCAGCCAACTCAACAACATCCACCTTAAGAATTCCTTGGCAAAAAAAATAAGAAATCACCAACACATCCACAACATTCCCCTTTAACATTCTCGTGGGTAATGAAATATGGAATTTTGGCCTAAAGGATATTTGACCAAGTAAATATTATATCGCATTGGAGCATATGCGTTGAGTAAGAGCATCCATGCACTATATGTTCAGCTTGGACAACAAGAATCCTCATCATGTGAATTGTCTAACACTTCAAGCCCATTAATGTAGAGAGCATCACTGAAGGATTTAACTCTTTACATGTGTACAAGTTGGAAAGTGAACGCTTGAATTCAATACCTTATATTGTAGATTAGGCACATGATTCAAGAAATTCAAGAAAATTCAGAAAATTTGGCAAACATTTCGATTGTTTTACTCCTTTAATCAAATCTACTTGTAACGAAGTTTTGTAACTGTATTTAGACATATGGGCCTCCCCTTTGTAGCTCTGCTTCACTAAAATATAACTTCTTGTACTAATTGAGGTTCCTTATTTCACATTGGACACAAACTAGCTTGCATGACTTGCCCTAAACACCTAGAATGCATCTTAGCCCCCACTTAGGCCCTAGATTATTCACATGGATCCTTGGATCACTATGCTGGAAGAGATTTTATAATGTAAACTTAGAAAATCTCCTAGAGGACTTGGATGATATAAGTGAGAAATTAATGATGGACTTTGTGGTATTCATGCTACTTTGGTGTGCACCCTTTGACATGGCGACAAGTGGCTTAGTGTGATGCCTCGCTAGACCACGTTTTCTAGTTATGGTTTGGTGTTGATGGTGGATACCCGAGCTAGGGTTTGGAAGTATTCCAGGTGTACACATCATTCTTTTTCTTTCAACAATGGGTCATCCCCGAGTTTGGGCTTCAACACCATTAGGTAATAACTCAGCCAAATCCGTGTACACATCTGGTACCATTAACATACTAAGGTGCCAAACCGTAGGAACCTCCAACCTATAGGCTCACACCCCCAATCAACCTGCACCCAAGAATGCACACCCTTCTCTACACTTGTGATCCCTCAACCTATGCCACTACCTCCAGGGCATCTTACTCAACCGTAAAGAGACGTTCTCAGACCCCTGCGACTCGAAGAGTTCTTGTTGCTCTTTGACCTTGCCAAGTACGCTCCAAGTCTTTATATCACACCCTTGAATCCTCCAACCTCTTGGTTCACATCCCCCATCAGCCTACACATAGGCAATGTACACCCTTTTCTGCACCTAAGGTTCATCGGGCTATGCATGTGGGGAATCAAGGGTGGACTTGTAGGTATTCATGCGAGTCTGTTGTTCACTTTTTGAAGTGGCTACAAGTATCTTAGTGTGATTCCTTGCTGGGCCATCTTCACTAGTTATGGTTTCTTGTTGATGGTGGATGCCCTAGCTAGTGTTTGGAAACATTTGAAGTGTCCTATCCTATGACAAGCATGAACGACATGTACCAACTTGTCATAGGCTAACTGGCCTGTACTTCTAATTTTATTGTTTGTAGAAATGAAGTACATTGCTATCCACAATTTCTGTAGTTGAGGATGCAACTTTTACCATATATTCACATAGAGATTAGAGTAGTTTATGGTGTTGCTCATATATGCTAATTTAGCATCTTGTGCCCATCATTGTAAATTGAATATAGGAGTCAACAAATAATTGTATTTCACTAATGAGACTATATTAGAGTTGTTATCATTGTATTGATGTGAGGGTTGAAGGAGCTACGGTTTGTGACAACCAAAAACTAGGAAAGACATGATCTACTAGGGTTTGATATATTTGGGTGACAAGGAACTAGGATATGTGACGAAGAGATAACTGAAAAATTAATGGTCGTCTTAGTGGTATTCATGCTAGTTTGTTGGACACTCTTTGAAGTGGCTACAAGTGGCTTAGTGAGATGCCTTCCTATACCATGTTTGCTAGTTATTGTTTGTTGTTGATGATGGATACCCTATCTAGGATTTAGAAACATTCCAAGTGTCCTACTATTTTTCAAGCATAATGGACATGTTGTGCCAAATTTTGATAAGCTAGTTGGTATGTATTGTAGCTTCATTTATTGTATAACGAAAGTACCCTGATGTCCACACATTATATACATGTAGATCTGACTTTTAGAGTATATTCCCATGGAAATTAAGAAGTTTCTAATGTTGGGTACAAATGCTAATTTAATATAATAGTGAGTAGAATTTGTTGAGTAAGATGATTGGACGATTGGATGCTTGAATCAGAAAACAAAGATCCTTTCTATGAAAAGTGCTTGACATTTGGAACCCATGCTTGGAGAGTCCAACACGTGAGGATTGATCTCTTGAAATTTGTATACCTTGGAGAGTGAGAGCTTGATTCTTTCTCTTGTATATTGCAATGGCCCTTGGATGTCATTCATTAGACACCCTTAGTTTAAGGCTATGGGCCACATTAGTGTTAGTGGGCACCCACTAACACTAATGTGGCCCATAGCCTTAAACGAAGGGTGTCTAATGAATGACATCCAAGGGTCGTTGCATCCCTATGTCAAGCTTTGCCAATATTTCTCCAAAAGGTAATAAGGTGGCAACAATTAGCATATCTCCATTATGATCATATGTTAGGAAGAGCAGCCAACGCAACAACATCCACCTTAAGAATTTCCTGGCAACAAAAATAAGAAATCTCCAATATATCCACAACATTCCCCTTTAACATTCTCGTGGGAAATCAAATATGGAATTTTGGCACAAAATATATTTGACCAAGTAAATATTATGTAAAAATTTCTCGATTTCCCACCCCGATTTTCAGTTTCACCTTATTTCTCCAAAATAGTTAAACGCCCTTTCCCATATCCATACATTCAACAACTGGAAAATAAATTTTGCTGAAAACACAAAGTCTAGAAATATTACAGAATGCTGGAAAATGCATAAATAAAAATCAGCACATACAAACAGCCATTCAACACATTTAAACACAGTGATTTTTTGTCAAGGTGACCCTCGAAAAGCCCCCTACAACTCTTGGGGAAAACCAGTTCGAAAGCTCCTTATTTCTGGAAAATGCTTTTTACAGTGAGAGAAATACTCAGCAAAAAATCAGCAAGCAAACTTTTACAACTTATCTCATTTTCCGTACCTCACAGCCAACTGGAAAAATTTGCAAACAGCAAAACAGAACAGCAATAAATGTTGTACGGCCTCCTCGATTTTTGTGCCCAAATTTCAGCCTTAAATGTTGTTGTACGGACTGCCTAGAAAAGCGTGCAAGCTGCCATAAATGTTGTTGTACGGATTCCTCGATTTCTGTGCAGAAAAACAGTAGTACAGCTGTACAGTTCTACCTAGAAATGTGTGCCAAGGTACAACCACTTGCTGTACGGATTTCTGCTCCTCGATTTCTGTGCACTTGCTGTATGGATTTCTAGAAAATCGTGCCCAATATCTGCCTTTCACTGTGTGCTAACTCAGCTGTACGGACTTGCTAAAATGCTGCCTTAGAATGTGTGTCAAGCTGCTGCCTCCTTCTCCTCCATGTCCAGAAATCTCTCTTGCTCTCTTGCTCTCCTTCTCTCAATCTACTCATGAAAGAATGAATGACCTTTTCCTCCTTTCCCTCCTTTAATCTAACCTTAAGTGACTTTTGGGGATCCCTAAATCCAATCGCTGAAATAGATTGAGATCTAGGGCTGAGATTAAATGCTCATTTAAATCTCACTTTCTATTTTTTAATTCACCCCACTTTAATAAAGACCCACTTAGTCATTTATGTCCAAAGTTACTTTTCCTTTCTAATTTTACATTGACTTTATTAAAGTCACTTTAAAATTAGACTTTAGTAACTTTATCACTTAAAGTCACTTTTAAATTAAATTTGACTTTATAAAAATTATAAAGTCACTTTAGGAGAAAAATTAAATTCTTTTGAACACTTTTCCCTAGGCCAAAGATTAAAGCCTTAGGGAACCACCTGTCCTCTGGTACCAAATTTCGACACTCCCTCTTACCGAGGAAGGTGTTCCTCACCACACCCCTCTTGTCTCTGGAGTAGACATGCTTGCCCTGTGGTAAGGCTTTGGTAAGAATATCTGCATCCTGCTCATCAGTGGGAATATACTCAAGCTTCACAGCTCCCTTCTGAACATAGTCTCTGATGAAATGATATTTGATCCCGATATGCTTTGACCTGTCATGAAATACTGGATTCTCCGTGAGTTTAATGCAACTCTGATTATCACAGTAAATCACTGAAGGTCTCAACGGCTGACCAAATAAGCCAAACAACATCTTGCAAATCCAAATGGCCTCACAACTAGCTAAATTGGCTACCATATACTCTGCTTCCGCTGAACTCAATGCTACTGACTGCTGCTTCCGGCTGAACCATGACACCACTGTCGAACCCAACCCAAAACAACACCCTGAAGTGCTCTTCCTATCAGAAGCACAACCTGCCCAATTAGAATCAGTATAACCTGCCAATCTCACTCCATCCCCCTGCCTGTAGTCCAGACCATAATCCACTGTCCCCTGCAAGTACCGCAAAATGTGTTTTGCAGCCACCCAGTGAACCTTCCTAGGCTCACACATAAACTGACTCATCGTGTTGACTGCAAAACAAATATCTGGTCTAGTGTTGACCAAATACATCAAGGAACCAATCAGCTGCCTGTACAATGTGGGATCCACCAACTCGGAATCTGAAGCATGAAGCTTCTTCCAGTTGGTGATCATCGGTGTCGACATGGGTTTACAATCCTCCATGTGGAATCTGCCAAGGATGTCCACAATATACTTCCCCTGCCCCAGGAAGAAATGCCCCTCCTCCTGCCACACCTCCAAACCCAAAAAGTAATGCATCAAGTCAATGTCCTTCATCTCAAACTCCGCCGCAAGATCTCTCTTGCAGTGCTCTATGAGTCTCTCTGCACCTGTAATGATCAAGTCATCCACATACAGCACCAGAATGAGAGGCTCCTCACCTATCACAATATAGTAAAAGTTCGGATTTGCCTCTCTCTTTGTGAAACCCATCCCCTGCAAGTATGTATCTATCCTGGAGTACCAAGCTCTGGGAGTTTGCTTCAGGCCATAAAGGGTCTTCTTCAGTCTGCACACATGGGACTCCTTCCCATGCACCTCAAAGCCCTGTGGCTGCTCAATGTACACCTCCTCCTGTATGAAGCCATTGAGAAATGCAGTCTTCACATCCATCTGGTGGATCTTCCAACCCATCTCTGCTGCTATCGATATAATGGAGCGAATCGAAGTATATCGAGCCACGGGAGCGAAGGTCTCCTCATAATCAACTCCCTCTACCTGGGAGAACCCTCTAGCCACAAACCTCGCTTTGAATTTCTCAATGCTGCCATCTGCAGCATGCTTTACCTTGTAAAGCATCTGGAAGTAACCACGGACTTGCCCTCAAGCCTCGGCACCACCTCCCAAACATCATTCTTCATGATAGAAGAATACTCCTCCTGCATGGCCTCTCTCAAAACCTGCTCGCTAGCTGCCTCCTCATAGCTAGAAGGCTCAGAGTCAAGGATGCTGGTAGCCATTGCCATATAGCTACAAAACCTCTCAGGTGGTCTACTCTCTCTGACCGGCCTCTTAGGCTCAACAACAGCTGTGGCATCTCTCAAGGTGTCCTGAAGCCACTTGGGCTTCCTCTTCCCTAAGCATACTTCTCCAATTGGAGAATGAAACTCCTCCTCATCATCACCATCAGGAGCCTGAACTCTTGACTACCTGTATGCTGTCCTCCTGCTTGCACCTGAACCTGTAGACGCTGAGGTACCGTGTGAACTATCCATCAGTGGACTCCCTAGTGAACTGCTCTGTGAACTGCTCTGCATGCTTCCCAGAGCACCCCCCCTGTGGCTCGTCGAGCCACTGCTCACTAACGGACCTGGCATCATCATAGATGTACCTCCGGATCCTCCTGATCCCTACCCACTGGATCCCTACGACTGAATCAACTGCTGCTGAGGATCTGGCTGATCCAGATACTCTAACTCCCTGACCTCCTAAAGGCCTTGTCCTCCTCGAACTTCACATCCCGCCTGACAACAACTTTCCTCTGTGCAGGAATGTAAATCCGAAAGGCCTTTGAGGTCTCACTGTAGCCCACAAAGATACCCTTCTCTGCGGTGGGCTCTAGTTTGGTCCTCTTCTCCTTGGGTATGTAGGAGTATGTAATGCACCCAAAGATACGAAGATGACCAATATCAGGTTTTTTCCTAGAAAAAACCTCCTCTGGAGTCATGTGCCCCAAGGCACGATGCAGACTCCTGTTCTGCAAATAAACAACTGTGTTGCAGGCCTCTGCCCACAAGAACAATGGCAACCCCTGATCATGTAACATGGCTTTGGCAGCCCCTCCGATGGATCTGTTCTTCCTCTCTACAACCTCGTTCTGCTGGGGGTTGTAAGGAACAGTGAAATCCCTCCTAATTCCTGCCTCCGCACAACAGTCAAGAAACTCTCCAAGGGTGTACTCTCCCCCATTGTCCGACCTCAGGGACTTGATCTTCGGACTTGTTTGTGTCTCCACAAGAGCTCTAAACTCCTGAAACCGCTTGAAGACCTCATTCTTGGTCTTCAAGAAATAAATCCAGGTCCTCCTGGAGTGATCATCAATGAATAGAACATAGTACTCATATCCACTCAAGGAAACATGAGACATCCGACCGCTCACATCAGAATGAATCAAATCAAGTATCCCAGTCGCTCTTCTGTCACTGCTGGGAAAAGGGGATTTGGCAAACTTGCCCATCGCACATCCTTTGCACGTATCAAAGTGATCAGTAATGAAATCTGGCACACCTGTAGTGATCTCCCGCAAGGTCCTCAAGGCTCCATGATACATATGCCCCATCCTGCGGTGCCAAATCTCATACAACTCAGAACTGCTAGCTCTGTTGTCGGTACCACTGCTCAATGCCAAAAGGGGCTGGAATGCAAACTTGTACACCTTTGCATGGCATACACCTATCACTCTA
>APFE031376246.1:0-29662 GCA_000404065.3 Pinus taeda
TATATGACTTTTTCTACTGTCTGAGTGCCTGATCTGAGATCTGTTACCAGAGAGGGTTGCCATCAAGGACAACACCTGTGCCATAGCTCCAAACCTGGGCCATAATGCCAACAGAATATGTACCCCATAACCTTGGTTTAATTTATTTACCTGGAAAATCAACTCGGGGTTGTTACAAACTCTACTCTAGGTACGGAAAATAAAACCTTGGGCATGGAGCAAGGGATTTTCCCATGATATTTGGTGTGAATTCCTACATGTTGATCAAGTCTTAGTTGATGTGGTCATTGAGGGAATTGGAGAATAATTAATTTGTGACTTGATCTATATTGATGAGAGGAAAATTATCATATGTATAATATTCTATTTTTGGAGATTAGTTTAGCTGCTATACATAATGAAGTTAAATATATGTGTAGTAGAGATCAGTTTTGATGTTAATGTTGTAGATTCTTATTTCATCACTAGAGTTCCCATGTATTAGGAAGTTTCTTTGTATTATGCTACAACTGATGGCTGTGTGATGGTTTTTTTATTATTATTATAAAGATATATAAATTTGACTATGTGAGTTTTTCTACTGCTAATTGCGTTTATTTTAGGAAGGTTGTGTTGTGTTTTTGTTGCAAAAGAGGACCCAATTTGAAAATGGATGAAAGAGTAATATGAAGTATTTAAGGAGGTTAGGGCATCCCGCAAGTTGTGGCTTAATATATAGGGAGTTGGATCTTCCTTATTGGTTATGGTCAATCAAATTATTTGTGGAGGTTGGTACCTTCGACAAGTTGTGGCTTACTATATAGGGAGTTGGGGTTTCCTTGTTGGTTGTGGCCAACAAAATTGTTTGTGGAGCTTGTTGCCTCTAGCTATTGGAATAAGGTATTACTGAGAGGGGGAATGAATCTATAATTAACACTATTAACAATGTTTAATATGAATATCTAAAATTTAAATTGAAAATACTCAAACATCACATGAGATACCCTCATTCATAGATACTAGAGCACACATGTTTATGTGGAAACCCTTCCGGGAGAAAAACCATCAATGCTTTTTTTATATTATGATGACAATCAGGGCACCAGCTTTGATTACATCATTTGTTTGTGAGCACCCACTAATAAGAGGCCCTATCCCCCTTAAAATTAGCAACCCACAACTTACCGAGAGGCTCCAATCTCTTATAAATTCAAGAATGTACTCACCTCAAACAATTGTCCTATTTTTAATACAATTTTAAGTCTAAAAATAATGACCTACTTACATTACATAAAATCATGAATAACTTGGTCTATTGTCTCTTATAGAGCCTTCCTCCCTGCCCTGCATACACATTCTCAATTTCCCTCATCTCTGCTACTTCAGTTCTCTTGAACCCTCTCTTCTTCTCATAATGACCTCAACATTGACACACCTCAATTCAACCATGACTCACTAGTGTACACAATTACACCCCACACACAACACATTCAACATTTCCTCAACAAATAAACAAAAAACTTTCTCATATCATCTCTATTCAGAGTATAGCTTTTCACACCACCTCTTATTTTGATATCTTACATTAATAGAAACGAAGTACTGCAATTATAACATAAGTAAGACACTATCATTGAATTCAATTTCATAATGGTTTCTTGCATGATGCAAATGACATTTTACTTTTTAGTATGGCTCCCCTTCTTGTTAAATGATCGTAGTGCCTAAAGAGGACACTCAATATAGTCTTTGTTCTCCTACAAAATTCCTAAATGGATTCTCCATATAACTTAGTGTGGCACCAAAAGTACTTTTATTATTTCCTAAATAGTTCACAAAGGAACCCCATCACTAGAATAAATGCGCTCCACAAACTTCATTAACCAAGCTCTATGTTTTAAAACAATGCAATGGCATCGACCTTAACTCCTTTACGTGAGTGAGCTCCTTGAGGATCTATTGTCAATTATAGTGTTTATAATACTTGGTAGAGGTTCTAATTGGAACCCCAAATCTGTCTATCTTCCAAATTAAGCAAAAACCTCCAAATATGGAATTGATGCCAAAACATATACTGACTCATTCAAGCCCACTAGTGCTTAGCCCTCAACACTTAAGTACATAGGACTAAGACCTTATATATCAAATCCTACAGTTCTATTTTCAAAGTCACACAATATTTTCCATTGCATAAGCTTGTGGGTCTTTGGTCTCTTTAATGCAGAAAACATCCACAAAACCATCCCCTATGTGCACCTTTACATCACATGAAAAAAATATCAAATATTAACAACATCTCCATCTCCTGAATCCATTAACCCAATAATTCACAATGGTGTACCTTCAAAAATATCTAGGCTACGAAAAATGGGGTTACATGTCTTGGTGGGTCCCCTTATCCAAACTCACACTAATCTAGAGCCTCCCATAAATATATGGCCTTACCTCCTCACGCAACTGGGCCCTGTCTTATGCTTGCACCAATTCAAAATTTTCCAAGATTACATGTTCTAACAACTAAGCTTACTACATCATCCATCATGTCCCCCCAACACCTTATCACTATTGGGTCCCATTTGAATCTCCTTGTGATGCTTGATGGAATGTTATGTGTCATATATTTTCACATCCCCTAGTCCCATTACCTTAGGTTTTTCAAATTGACCTCAATTCTGAAATGTTGGAGACAACCATATGGGGTTATGTCATAAGTTCCATGTGTCATTTTCTAAGTATTCCATGTTCCACTCATATTCAACCCACTTGGCCATCTAAAAGTATCAAATTTTCATGCCACATGCCATCATCTAGGAATGCCATGTCACCCTGGGTTTTTAAGTTGTTGACATCATGTTGATACCATTTTAGGCATTAAAGATATTGATGTCACATACCACCATGGCTCCACAATGTATTTCTCAGCAAATAATATCATGCCAAGTGTCCTTATGTCATTAGAGCATGTTGTGAAGGGTATGAAGATGAGGGGCCTTGGGTCTATGTTTTTAATCGATTTATTAATAAAACATAAAATTTTAGAGTCATAATTAACATTTTTAACAATGTTTAAGATGAATATCTAAAATTTAAATTAAAAATACTCAAACATCACATGATATTCCATCATTCATAGATACTAGAACCCACTGGTTTATGTGGAAACCCTTTCGAGAGAAAAACTACCAAAGCTTGTTTTATGTTATGATGATAATCAATGCAACAACTTTGATTACATCATTTTTTTGTGAGCACCCACTCATAACAGGCCCCAACCCCCTTCACATTAGCAAGCCACAACTTTCCTAGAGGCTCCAACCTCTTATAAATTGAAGCCTCTACTCGCCTCTACAAACTTTCCTATTTTTCATACAAATTTCATTCTAAAAATAGTGGCCTACTTCTATTACATAAAATCATGAATAACTTGGTCTATTGTCTCTTTTAGCTTCTTCTTCTCTACCCTGCATACACATACTTAGTTGCCCTTGTCTTTGCTACTTCAACTCTCTTACACCCTCTCTTCTTCTCTTAATGACCTCAACATTGACACACCTCAATTCAACCACGAATCACCAATGTTCACAGTTACACCCCACACACAACACATTTAACACTTCCTCAAAAAAAAATTCTCATATTAGCTCTATTCAAAGGATAACCTTTTACACTACCTCCTATTTTGATATCTTGCATTAATTGAAAAAAATAACTCCAATTAGAACATAAGCAAGGTGCTATCAGTGAATTCAATTTCATAGTGGTTTCTTTCATGATGCCAATGACATTTTACTTTTTAGTACAGCTCCCATTTCTTGTTAAATGATTGTAGTGTCTGAAGAGGACACTCGATAGGGTCTTTGTTCTCCTATGAAATGCTTGAATGGATTCTCCATCTAATTTACTGTGACACCAAAAGTATGATTATTTCCTAAATAGTTCACAAAGGAAGCCAATTACAGGAATAAATGTGTTGCACCAACTTCATTGACCAAGCTCTATGTTTTAGTACAATTCAATGTCATCGGCCTTAACTCCTTTACGTGAGTGAGATCCTTGATGATATATTTTCAATTACAAAATTTATAAGACTTGGGAGAGGCTCTAATTGCAACCCAGAATTTTTCTATCTTCCAAATGTAGTAAAATCCTTCAAATATGGAATTGATACCAAAACATCTACTGACTTGTTCAAGCCCACTAGTACTTATCCCTCAGCACTTAAGCACATAGTCCTAAGCCTTTATATATCAAATCTTGCAATGATATTTTCAAACTCCCACAAATATTTTCCATTGCATAAAACTATAGGCCTTTGGTCTCTTTAACACACAAAAATTCCATAAAATGAGCCCCTAGAACACCTTTATATCACATGACAAAACTATTAAATATCAACAACATCTACATCCCTTAGATCCATTACGTTGATAATTCACAATGGTGCACCTTCAAAAATATCAAAGGTAAGACAACTAAGATGAAATTTTGTTGTGGGCCCCTTCTCCAAACTCACACCAATTTATAGCCTCCTGGGAATATGTGGCCTTTCCACCTCACAAAACTAAGCCCTATCTTCTTCTTGCACCAATCCGAAATTGGATAGGATTACATTTCCTAGCCACTAACCTTACCACATCATCCACCATCTCCTCCAAACACCCTTCCACTTTTGGGCCCCATTTGACTCTCCTTAAGAGGCTTTATGGAGAGTTATGTGTCAGATTTTCCCATCCCCTAGACCCGTTCGTTTCAAATTCACCTCACTTCTTAAACATTGAAGACAATCCTCTAGGGTGATGTAATACAAGACATGTGTCACTTCATGAGTGGTCTATGTGCCACTCATGTTCATCCAACTTGGTCACCTAAAAGTATCAAATTTGCATGCCACATGTCACTATACAAGAGTGCCATGTTTCCCTATGATTTTAAGCTATTGACATCACGTTGATGCCATATTGGGATTTAAAGATATCGATGTCACATACCACCATGGATCCACAATGTCTATGTTAGCCAATCATATCATTCCAATTGTCCTTCTACCATTGGACCATGTTGTGAAGGGTATATGAGGGGCCTTGGGCCTATGTTTTTTATCAATTTATTTGTAAGACTTAAAAATTTTGAGTCATAAATTTTTAATTGATAAGATGGGAATTTCCTTTGGAAATAGATGGAAATATTGTTTTTTCCCGAAAGACATCTTCCTATAGCCTTTCACATGAGCTTCCTTTGAAACTCTTGGGGAAGATCCTCTAGGGTGACGTGTCTTGTGGGATCCCGTCATGTGATCTATCTTCAGCTTTGATTGGTCCGTGTGTGCACATTTTTTATAGCTTTGTGTGCCATTTAAACCTAGACCCTAGATATTTTCCACTTTGGTACTATGCTACCTTTGAAAATACCCAGGGAAATACCCACAAGGGTTATGTGTCTTATGTGGGACCCACACTATAATTATTAAGATTTCTATTTCCTCTCCACTCCAATAGTATGCCAGCTCCTCCATTTATCACTGATGGTTTACACGGACCCACCTTTGTGGTTTCGTGGTAAAGGGGGAATGGGGTATTCTTTTAACAAGGAATGTCCATCACACAAACATTATTTTGGGTGATGTGGCCCATCAAAAACCCCCATGTTTTTTAATGCTTGGGTGAGCCTGGGCCCTCATTCTTTCTCTGATGTGTTAGAGGTGATGGATGGTGCACAATCCAATCACACACTTTCCTATAATTTAACCATGATTCCACCATCGCCTTTGGAAACTTTGGAGAAATTTCCCAACATTAGCACCAGTTAACACCTTAGCATCAATTGGGCTTTCGTTTAGCTAAATTTGACGAAACATATCTTTTGATCCTGGAGGCCTTTCTTAGACTTTAGCATACCATTGGAAATCTATTTATGAGAAATATCCAACTGTGCTACTTCCATGAAAATTTAAGTTGATTTTCTTGAGAAAAAATGATTTCAAGTACTAAGCCACCTAACCAAAACAACTTTAATATTTATAGCTTCTTCAATTAACTTGCTACTGTGATGTTTCTCTACTAAAGAATGCATCTACCAGAGGACTTCCCTTGAACTCAACACAACATGCATCTTCCATCCTTACCCATTTGAAATCAATGGCAACATTATACTTAACAATCTCCCCCTTTGGCATTGGAACCATAGTTCCAAACCTTGTTGCAACAACTCCACCTGAAACCAAGTAGGGTTCTCTCCATCTCTCCACTCCTGTTAAAATCTATAATCATCATTTCACTTAAAAATTTCTTATCCCTCTTTGAAACGAATGGAAACGATTCACAAAAGGAAATAAAATCACCCTAAAACTTTGCATGCTACGCTTTAATTGAATGAACAAGCTCAATAACTGTTGAAAATCATTCAAATTGGGTCATTTAGTTGTGGGAGAAATAACTCCTATTTTCTACCTCAGATACTCAAATGGTTCTCATGCTAGTGGCTTTGTGAATATGTCTACAAAATTCTCATTATTGGCAATCTATTCAAGTCAAACAACATTAGCAACAACATGTTCTCTTAATAAGTGAAAGTTAATTGGAATATGCTTGGTCTTTGAATGCATGATAGGAATTTTAGAGATGTTGAGAGCACTATTATTGTCACACATTATTGGAATTGAATTATTAAACTCTACCTTGACATACTTTAAGGTCTTATTCATCCAAATAATACATATCCAACATGTGGTATTAATAATGTACTCAACTTCTGCTATAGATAATGAGTTTGAGTCTTATTTTTTGTGGACCCAGGACACAAGATAAGCTTGCAAAAATAATGTTGCACCTGTTAAAATATGAAAATGCTATAATATTCTAAATTGGATAATTAACTTTATGGATGTTATGATTTCATTGAATTCCTCTTTTTACGAGGACCAACATCGACCTAAATATCACTAAAAAAAGATAAGGGAAAGTGTACTTATGAAGAAAATCCCACATGTGCACATTTGTCAAGGTTAGCCCTAAAGCAAAGTGGACACCCTTGGAAGGCTATAAATACAAGTGACCTCTACCTCATTTGGAAACCATCATGAGACACTCTTCTATTTTTATTTTTAGCTCACACAGATTTGAGGCTCATTCACAAAGGATCCGATTTGCTTTGAGGTGAAATTGCAAGGTCTGGAGCTCACATCTTAGTTTTAGGGTTTTGTGACTCAGTCACTAGAACAATATATGATGAAATTGAGCATAATCGCTTGCCTAGAAGATCATATGTGTGACTAAAGCCTTCTAGTCACATGGAAAAATATCCATCCACATGACTGAGAGTTAAGGTTTATGAATCTCGGTTGTAAACCCCAGTCACTCGCATGCCAGGCTTAATGGTACGACTAGGCTATTATAGTTGCTTGCATCACTCATCCTTCATGCAATCGATGCTTAGATGATGGAATCTCATTTTTCTGAAGATTTCTCTCAATGAACGTGTTATGTTCCTATACTAATAGGTGTCATATATCATGATTGAATTGGTTTAGCTCTAAAATATGTACATACCTTTGCTTGTTGCAAAAGTTTTCCATATTTAAAATAAAAAATTAAAAAATATAAAGAGGATATGTCCTAGAAAAAGAATAAAAGGACAAAAAGAATGAAAAAAGTCAAAAAAGATGAAAATGAACCCCAAGAAAAAGAAAAAGACCATGAAAGTGTGCAAGTCAAAATGCCACTGCTATTTTACTTTTTGTACAATAATGATTGTGTACAACTTGTTTCTTATGCCACAGTCCATGGTAACCAAACAGTTTAATCTTGTTTATTCCATGTTTTAAATTTCATGCTTAGAGATATATAATAAAATCTGACCAAACTGCTTAATCTTGGCAGATAAGTAGATAGGTAGAGTAAATAAAAAAAATGAGCTCAACAGTTTAATCTGAGCCCTTGGATATAATAAGGATAGACTTAGACAGATTTCCATTGTAAAAGAAAAGAAAAGTTTTATAAGGGGTTACCAGTTTAAGTGCACCCTAATAAAAGAAGAAAAAATGGTAGGATAAGTAGGTAGGGTAAGTAGATGAATGGTTTCAAAATTATGTATGATGAATGATTATCTAGATATCAAGTCATATACTTTCATCATCAAAAGCACTTAAAGATATGGATGACAATGAAGACATTTACACCATGGACAAAAGTCAAACTAATTAACCTCCTCACTCATTTTTCCCTAAATTCTACTCATTTCCCATAAGTACTAAAGGCACCAACAACTTGAAAGTTAAAGGGGCTCAGAGCATTTCTCTGACTTCTGGAGGGACCGAAAGCTCGGCCCAATAAATTGTAAGGCCTAAGTGCTAAAACCCCTTCATCAAAATTCACCCCCTCCATACTTCATTCATTCCCTTCAAATTCGTTTCCCAGGGTAAAAATCACTCTTTTACTTAGGAAAAATGAATGGTTCTTCATAAAAAACCCCAAAAACACATTTTAGCCTAAGTCATAATGTTGGATAATGAATGTATTTTTGGAAACATTCACTTAGCGCATTTTCTTTTCCCATGTGCATATTAACTTCTAATTATTATTTATTTAAATCCCGAAACAAATTAACCTTTCCCGTATATATTATTAATAAAAATCCCAAAATAAATAAATATCCCGCACCCGAGGTTTGAAACATAAACCATAATAAAGTTAATAAAATTGGATTAATTAATCGAACCGTTATTAATTAAGAACCAAAACCCCCGACGTGTTAAAAAGGGATTAATTAGTCACCTGGATTAATTAATAGCCTCTCTGCCAATAAAAGCATCCTCGATGTAATTAAAGTCATTTAATTATGTTAATTATACTAGCAGGACCCCTCCATTAACTCCCTAACACTTTCCGCTGCCGACTACCATTCGATTTGCCTTCCTACATCCAACGATCCTCACTCATATCGCTCGGGCCTTTTGGTTGAACTTTAACCATGTGATACAAGTTTTTTTGACCTTTTGCCGATGCTACGTGTCATTCCATTTGTGGCATCGCGCGACCCTCTGCCGAAACCACCAACTTCCCTTAAGTGGTTCGATCAATCCCACTTACCGCCTCCACTAAACAACAAAGTGTCCCATCGCTTAGTTGAGCCAACTATCATTTTCCCATTCACCGGCCAAAAGTCATTGACTTTGTGCATAAAAACAAAAAGTGTTCATTGTTTTTCCTCTTTTCCAAGAAAATAAAAGTTGTTTTCCATGTACGCACAGAGTACGTCTGGACCAACAACTTACTCCCAACCATCAACCACCATCAGTCACTGAAGTCCAGGCCACTGCAGACTACTGTGCACATCCAAGAAAGCTTTCACCACAACCATTTCTCCCTTCACTCACCATAACCAGGTATTTACCACATTTCCTTCTCAGAAACCCTGTTTTTGTATTGAAACCTCCGACAAATTTCTTTAAGCTCAAGTAGTCTAGTACAATAAAGTTGTTTCTTAGTCCCAAGGTTTCCCCAAGCACCTGTTTTACCTGGAATTCTTGAAAACCCCAAATTTCTTCCTTGAATACACAAGAACCAAGGATGGAAACTCCTATTTCCCTGAATGTCACGCCAATCACTACTCCCCATAGGGATTTGGACCACCTTCCCTTGGCCAATAGAGATTTTCAAATCAAGGACCTTACTTTTGAAGAAACCCCCTTGAAGCTATACCGTAGGTATCAGGACAATTATCTGAACAATGCTGATAAAAATAGGTCTTTGGGAGTCAAACCTACCTAAATATGAGTTCCCCATTGTCCATATCTTCCCATATATTGTCCACCAATGCTATGAAAACTACAACCCCAACATGAGAGTTGTAATGTCCCCTGACTAGAAAGTCCTTTTCACCATTACAGTTGAGTGTATAAATGAAATGTTGCAATCACAATCTGGCCAGGACCTCACTCCCCTTTATTGCTGATTTACTTGAGAAATCTTCAAGGCTATCCAGTTCCGAAATCAACCAAGTTTGTCAGACTTTCATGGAAGAAAAATACAATTGCAAAGAACCCCCTCCTTATATGTAAAAATTCTTTATAACTCTAGGTAAAGATATCATCACCATGATTACTTGTATTTTTGGTTTTACTACTAGTGAGTATGTTGATGAATTGATCTTAGCCTACATGTCTATTTTCACCCTTGGTCAACCTACTGCAGCCAAATTTGACTATGCCACATTCATTGCTGATAATATGCATGACCAATTCATGAGATTGGAGAACAAGAGAGTATTTAAATATTCTTCAATCATGTATCATCTTATACTTTACTACCAAACTAACAAATTCCCTTTCTCTGTGCAAAATCTTGACACTAGAGGGAAGCCTAGGTCAGTCATCTTCTGGACTTCTTTTCACATTTCAACTTCTTCTCCATATCCTTAAACATATTTTATTAATAAATTTGTGTATCTAGTGACTACCATGTTGATAGGAAGTCCCCCTCCCGGAATTAGTGATGATATTAAGAGAATTCTTTAGTTATCCAAGAAATACAAGGTTGGGGACTGGTACTTGTACCAGAACCATACCGAGATTTGAATTTATGGATGTGAACTGCCTCCATTCAAACTACCCAAGTACCTTCCCATGCAATTATTTGCCCTGGAGTACTATAGGCAAATGATCAAATCTGATGAAATCCACTTTATGAAAGCTAAGAATAAAGCTCAGTTAAGGATAAAACATCACTTAGGATCATTTACTTGCAACAACAGAAAAGCAGGAAAAGAGGCAGAGGAAATCCTTGAGAAATTGAGATTGAGAAAGAGTTTCATCTAGCCATATGATCCTCATAGCTTCATCTATGATAGAAGGCAGAAGCATAAAATATCTCCCTACATCCACCATAAAATTCCAGAGATATAACAATATGCAAATCAAAATGAATGGGTGGAAGGAACACTTGTAGAACAAGATAGTACACAAGTTGATGTAGAAAATGTTATGAAAGATTTGGAAAGAAGACTTGATCTGGATTCCTTCGTACAGGTGCCTGAAGAATATTCACAAAGGTCAACACAAGAGCACAATGCACAAACATCAGGACAACTAGAGACTTCAAGACAAGGAAAAGATTCAAGGTCACAGAGTATTTCTGAGGAGTTGACCCAGACTGATACAAACATGAACAACCCTCCAGTATTTCAGACCCCTCTTAATGAGGAAAGAATTCAAAAAAGAAGCAGGAATAAGGCTATCCCCTCTACAGTGCCATTGGACCAGGTATATGTAAAGACGCAGAGATTGAATCCTATGTTTGAGCAGGAATATGAAGAAACAAGAAGTGACATAGTGCAAAAAACACCAGTATGAGAGAGACTATCTACACCCCAAACACAAACACTAAGCAGGCAGAAAAGTGTAGAAGTGTCATCACTGAGAACAACTTTAGAGCAGAGCCAAGATTTGAAAGAAAAATACAAAGAGATTAAGGCTAGGAATGAGAAGCTCAAAGCTCAAACCTATGCCCATTATCTGGAAATGGCACCTACAAATTAGACAAGGTTGATGTCAGCCTTTGACATCAAAGAGGGAAAAATGCAGATGAGCTTTTTGAAACCAAAAGTACAACAACCAAATTCCATGGTTGATTATTTAAAAATAGATTTTGAAGTTCTTGCCAAAGACATCCACCCAATTGATCAGATTGAACTCGATAAGAAAACGGATGAGATGGTCTATTCAACATTGACGAGTGAGGCCATCACTACACATGAGTTGCAAAATTCTCTGAGTAATACTACACCATAGTTATAGTTGGAAAGAGCCTCTTCTCAGGCTAAGGACACCAGAATAAAATCTTTAGAGGACCTGGTGATTGAGTTGGGACATGATCCCAAAGATGTTAAAGCAACTGAAATATTGATAAAGAAAAAGAAGGATGACATTGTTGCACTAAGGAAACAACTCAAACTTCCTCCCCTAATACATCCATAAACAACAGAAGTAATTGAAAAACAAAATGAGGAAGAACTTATGGACTTGATCCTTAAGTTAAATGAGTAGTTGAAAGAGACAGAGAAAGAACTGGAGAAAGCTTTGCAATCCAAACAGGGTGAGCCAACCACCATTCCTCAAAATGTAATACCTATAATTTCTACAGCAGTGCCATCTACTATTGCAACATCTTTGGCACCCAACATTCCTCCAGCACTAGCTCTGCCAGTAACAACACCAGCAAGTACATCAGAAGCAGCAACAAACTTCCACAAAGCAAACAGAGGACTTGATAAAGTCCATGGAGGAAATGAAAATCCAAGCAACTAAAATAAAGAAACTGAAAGAAATGGTTAGCAGCTTGGAAAATAATTATGAGCTATCACAGATTAATTGCGCTGAAGAAGAGAGAAAAAACAGAAGAATGACTGAAATAATTAAAGCCTTAGAGAATGAATTAACAATGGAAAATCCTTTGAGAGACATTAGAGAGATTTTATGGACCAATATCATTGATTCCATCAATGATATTTGGTCTTCCATTGAGATCATTTTTGAATGGACTGAGTTAGTTAAACTTGCTACAGAGGCTATACAGAAGACCAAGGAAGAATTGGGAGAAAAACCTGAAGAGGCAACCCAATTGATAAATTTTTTGAATATCGAATGCAGACACCAATTTGAACAATGGGATATCAATGATCAGACTACTACTTTCCTTGAAATTAATAAAGTTATTACTAAAAAGAACTTAAGCTTAACCTGGAAAGAAGATGTCAAAGTATTGAGGAGGACATAGATGATTTTATGGTAAAATATGGCATTCTAAGGGAGAAATGCCTTCCAAGTCCATTGGTCATAAATGAAAAGTTTATGACTCAGGAGGATTACATTGAGAAACTGCACAAACAAGCTAGAAATCAAGCCAACTCCTCCACAGTGAAAGCACTACCTACAGGAAAAGTGTTGTATGATGGTTTGGAAAATCTTTTCTTTATTGAGCATGAAGTTAAACACCTATTTACTGTTCAGCCCAGCTTTGATAAATACACTGAAGCTAACAAAGTATACAAGAAATTGATAAAGATGAATATACCAAATGAAGAATGGTGACCAATATGACCGATATCCTATAATTTACTATGGTAACCCTAAGGTAAACAGAAATTACTTACTTAGGTAAAGGCCAGTAAATAGGTAAAGACTATTAGTAGGGAAAAGTAAGAAAAGATCCGACACATAGTTACTACAACAACAACAAGAGGCAAATCCAAGTTTCAACCTCCAGCTCATTCATAAATAAAGGGACAACAACAATCCGTTTTCCATCTATCTCTATATTTTTGTAAAAGATATTTTGTATTCCCTATAATAAATCTCATATGGTTATGAGATATTTTTGAAGTAATTTTTGTATAAATACTTCTCCATTCGAAGTATTGAGGGTGGATTCTATAACATTTCTGTAAATCTATCCTGTCAAGCTGAGAAAGCTTTTGTACTCAAATTTGGATTTTTGCTGGAAAAGGAATGAAATTTGAGGACATTTCATTACATTCTCATGTCGTATAAGTACAAATAAGTATTCTATCCTTGTGATTTTATGTGTTTTCTATATGTTTCAATGTTCCATGCATCTTAAATCTAAATGGTAAAATAGTCGAAGTGCATCGTAAATAGCTTTATTGCTCTCTGCTATCAACAATTTACCATTTATATGTTTTCTTCTAAGCTATCTTGATAAAGGAATTCTTAATTGCTCCTCTATCCCCGTATTTTTTCTCTAATAAGTCCCTGGTATAGGATTCTTAATTTCCCTCTACTGGTTGACCTATCTTCTTTTCCTCTTTCTAATCCTAACTTGAGGATTCTTGATTGCCCTCTAGTTTCAAGCAGACCTATCACCCATTCAAGTCGCAAAGTTTGTTTTCATTTTGTTATCTTGCCTGTTGAACTCATACCTCAGCAATTTGACTTGATCCAGTGAATTATCCCTGATTGACTGCATAGCCCAATGGCCTAAAAGCCTAGTTTTCCCATTTGTTTTAGAACTCCACCACTCTCAAACAAAACAAACAACCCTGAACGCTAATAACTAGCCTAACATCATATCAAAACAAAGCTAAATCAGAAAGAGAGAGCCCTCTCTGAGTGTAGATTGGCTAGGATCTATACTTAAAAGATTGGTTTGTGGTTACCTTGGATCCTTTCCTTCTTTTAATAACTTCTAAGGAGAATCTGAGTGATAACATAGTGGCGACCCCGCTGGGAAAGAACAAATCCTCAGTTGAAACAAATCTTTGAGAAACCTAAAAGTTTAATTTAAAGTATCTTAAAGGATTGTTAGAAGTTATTGTGAAAATTCATAAAAGAAAAGCATTTAAAAGACTTGAAATCTAGCTTTAGGGAGAACTCATTACACTAGGGCTAATCCTGATCCAAATCCTACCCCCTGTGTTTGAAAATTCCAACCTGGTTCCAAGAATCCTTAGAAGACAAGAAAGTTCATTAAGCCCCAGACCTTTGTACAGATCACAATCATGTCCTGTTGACTGACTTTTCCTAGAAGATCTTCCTTTTGATGAACATTTTGAACTATCTCTATTTAGAACCACATCTGATAGTGAACTATTGGACCTATTATAAAATCTTGAATTCCTCAAAGAACTTGAAACCCAACGAGCCAATTTGTCAATTGATCGATATCTGCAGAATTCCACTCAGTCATCCCTTACCCTTGAAAGAACACCCAAACCTTCTGAAACAATATCACTTTCTGCTATTTCATCATTATTTCCCAACTCTTCTGAAGTCCATTCCACCCCTCCTTTCATCCCTTCACTTCCTCTCCCACAAATCATAACCTAGCATCCCATCACCACCTCCAGTTCTTCGTCCACAACCCAAACACCTCTTGTTACCCCAACTCCAATCCATACTACTACCCAACCTAGAATCATGGCCAATAGATATGCTCCCCTTGTGATGGCTGCTCCTCTAGGTGCCATGCCTCAAGACTATCAGAGTAAAATTACTACTTTTGATGGCACTGGAACCTACACAGCTCAGCAGCACAATAAGAAAATGACTGACTATTTTGAGGTATATGAAATTGACACAACTGACATTCAAATGAGAATTTTGTTTAGAGTCTGATTAAGGAAGTTAGAACTTCATTTAGATTTGTAGCCGCCCAAAGTATAGATAGATTAAGAATTCTCTACCAACAATTCTTGAATAAGTGGGAGAAAAGGAAGGACCCCCTACAAATTTTATTTGAATATGAGAACCTTAAAAGGGGACCTCATGAAACCATTCAGGACTAATGCACTAGGTTCAATAATTTTTATAGTTCCATCCCACTTGACCTTAGATCCCCACCTGGTTTAGCATTGATCAAATTTCCTGATGGATTTGATTCAGATGTGGATTTCTAGTTAAGAGAAAGGAACCCTCCCACTCTCGAAGAAATGCACAGTGTAGAAGTAAGTGTTAAGGCTAACCTACTTTCCAAACGAGCTAGAGCTAGGAGTGAGAAAAGGACACCTTTGAAAGAACCACACCCTTTGAACAAGATATGGATTTTATAGTTAAAGGAATGGATAAATTATTGGATAGAGTTGAAATTATTGAAAGAAAATCTCCTTAGGATGGCCAACAGGCTAATTCAAGGAGAAATCCTAACTTTAGAAGAAATCAGAACCAAAATGACGGAAAGAATATTCCTGACCAGAACATCAGACCACCTTTCCAAGAAAAATATGTAGAGGCATAACCCTCATAAGACCCTGAACAAGACACTCAAATAAATTTAATGGGTCTAGAAGATGAGGAAAACGTTTTCTTTACTCAGGATGATCAAGCATTATACATGCTCCAACAATTCCAAACCCAAACAGGAGAATCATTCGACTTTAAATAGGGGTATGATTCTTTTATTTTTGAGGTACATAATCAGTGCAATTTAAGAATCAGAAGAAAAGAAGATGCTCCAGAACAAAACCAGAAAACAACTACTAATCAATCTGACAAAATTAAAAAAGCTCCTATAACCAAAACCCTTCGAATCATGTCCAGATCAAATCAGAACCCCCCCAGCCCCACCATAGAAGATGTGTCTGATAATCAGCCCAGTAATAAACAACCTTCCACTACACTTCCCCCCAAGTAAATGGTGGAAGAGTCTCCAAAAATCGAGTTAGAAAAATCAGCAAAGAATATCCCAAATCCTGAAAGAGAAGAAAACATAGAAAACACTGCTACCAGAAATCCAAAAGTTCAAACAGACAAAGTAATCCTGCACTTTAATCTTGGAGCAGAGGTGGATAAGCTTTAAATTTTAGTTCATTTGACAAAATTGGTAAAATGACAAGAAGAAGGACTTGTCGAATATTAAATGTTTTCACTGTCATGAGTTGGGACACTATGCCATGAAGTGTCCACACAAGAAGGGTGGCAAGAATCCCTCAAGAGGAGCAGTAGGTGAAGCTCTTGCTTCAGAACTTGAGTTGGATTTCACCCTCATTACTTACATGGTGACATCGTTGATTGGTAGTGTGTGGTATCTAGATAGTGGACCCTCATTCCATACGACTGACAATAAAAATTCTTCAATGACTTGGAGGAGAAGGACCTTTGTATGTACATCAAAATGGGAGATTATGGAAGGTATATCATGACCGACATCAATACTATTACTTTTTGGAGGAAGTTTCGTTCTCCTCTCACATTAAAAGATTTCATGCATGTTCTGGGCCAAGAGAAGAATTTGGTTTCAGTTACTATGTTCGAGGACCGTGGCTACAATGTGACATTTTGTAAAGGAAATGATTTCCTTCATCACATAGCCTCAGAAAAAGTGAAGCATATTGGGGTTTAGGTGAGGAACCTATACAAATTAGATGTATAATACTATTTTTCTTTGATCACAAAATCAGAGAAGGTGTAGATCCGATACATCAACGAATTGTGGCATAGAAGGTTGGGCCACTTGCACCCCGAAGCTTTGAAGATCATGAAACAGATTTCTACAAGACTTCCCAAGGGTGCACTAGAGAGGAGAGATACACACGAAGGGTGTACGTTGGGGAAGTAATCCAAAGACACCTTTCATGATAAGGAAAGCTGAGCACAAGCAATCCTTGAAAGAGTTCACTCAGATGTGTGTGGACCATCCTCAATAGCCTCCACAACCAAGTACAAGTATGATGTAATATTTGTAGATGATCTCTCATGTAAGTGATGGATTTTGTTCATGCAAAAGAGATATTATACATTCTCTAAGTTTTTTGAATTTAAAGCACTTGTTGAGAAATACACTGGTAGGCAAGTGAAGGCTCTCATGAGAAATAATGATGGAGAATATGTGTCGAATGAATTCAAGAAATTTTGTACATCAGAAAGCATTCAAGAAGCGTTAATATCACCCCATAACCCACAACATAATGGGGTGGATGAAAGGAATAACATAGGTATGGTGGGAGATTCATGGGAGATATTACATGAATAGGGCCCACCATTGTACTCGTGGGTTGAAGCATGCAACACAGTTGTATATATGAAAAACATAATTCCTCATCGGATTCTCAGGATGAGTACATCACAGGAAGATGTTTTAGGTAAGAGACTAGATTTGGCACACTTTAGTATCTTTGGTTCATCATTTTATTGCCATGTTACCAAGGATGCAAAGAAAAACCTAGAGCCAACATATGATTTGGGCACATTTTTGGGCTACACTGATACACCTCACAACTATCGGGTGTACCTTCAATCTCATAGGATGACATAGATTTGTAGAGATGTGAAGTTTGATGAAGAGAATACCATGAGATATTCCCTTGAGAGGGAGCTTCAATTGCATGAAAATGAGTAATGTTTAACTCCAGTGGAGGAACCTCAGGATTATGTGGAGTAGCCCCATGTAGAGGAGTACAGAGTGGGAGCATCCACTCATGTAGAGACTTTGAGAGATGGAAGGAAGTGCACTAGAGAAGCTAACATATTGATGCATGATACTAGCAAGAATGTGGGAGACCTCATATCACAATGCAGGGAGAGGAGGTCACCAAATCGGTACACTAGCTACATGGCTCTAATGAGCGGGAGTGTAGAGATTGAGCCATTCTCATTTGAGGAAGCAGTGTAGAAACCAAAATAGGTGGATGCCATGGTAGAGGCGTAAGGTTTCACTATCAGAAATAGTGTTTGGAAAGTGGTCCCAAGACCAGTTGACAAGTTAGTGGCGAGTTCCAGATGGATTTACAAGGTAAAGGATGCAACATATGGGAGTGTGGAGAAACACAAGGCTAAATTTGTTACCAGAGGAATTTCTCAAGTGGAGGGAATTGATTATAGGAATACCTTTTCTTCATTAGCAAGGTACTCCTCAATCATATATATTTTATCACTTTCAACACAAATAGGATGAAATATACATCAAATAGATGTGAGGAAAACATTTCTCAACGGATTGATTGAGGAAGAGGTGTGCATTGAGCATTTGGAAGGATTTGAGATATTCAATAGGGAGTCACATGTGTTCAGAATATAGCGATTGTTGGCTTAAGGGGTCCTAACCTAGGTTCAAAGTTATTCACGCCAACTAAAAAAACCCTACACTCTTGTCCCTTTCGGCAACAACCTATGTAGCGCAGGCTGCAGTCTCACCCGAAGCATTATTGGAGGATGTTACAACCAGGTTTCTGCATTTAGGGACCACGTGATGTGTATTCTGAAGCCCTTATGACTCATATCTTCCTTCACGTAGATCTATACCTTCCTACTGTCCACGACTGCATCTCTATCCACTTGACCTCCATGTCTTCGTGAAGTTATATGATTGTGCTTATCAGACATAAAAGAGTTAGATTCATGATTTCTCTTAGTAAATAGTGACCCTAAGTTTGCCTTCCTACAGATCTATTCGTCCCAACAATTATCATAACATATTTAGTTATTGTCTTAACGAAGACAGTTCATGACTCATTTCATGCATAGATATTAAAGATTCAATAGATTCATGTAGTAGTACACATTTATTTATAGGAAACAACTTACAGAAAGAAGATATATTAACTCATGAATATATCAAGAACAAACACATATGCAATTGATTCAACCCAAAAGTATCTTTATTAGATTCAACTTTCAATTTACAGACTCTTCTACCCTATGCAACTAACTATAGGGCCCTGCTCACTCAGCTGTGGACTTGCCAAGGTCTCCACGCACTCAGCTGCAGGAGCCTTCCCCTTTTGCCTAAGTACAGGAAACAAAGATTTCCATCCTTAGCACCTTTTCCTTACACTTGTTCTTCAAAAACTCATTGACTACTTAGGTTCGCTATGAATTGAATATATATAGATTTTTCAATACAATACCATGGCCTGTGACCCATGGGTGAGTCTCAAAACCATCCTATCCCCTACCCATACAAGGGGCTAATACCCTTTTGAATCTTACTTGACTTCGTGCTCCGCTTTCACATTTCACAGAGACTTTACATTCTTTGCAAAATTCTAACCAAGAACTAATTAAACTAACAAAAATTGACCCTAGGGACCCTATCTCAATAGGGCCTCAACACAAATATGGTGACTCAAGCTTGAGTCACTCAACTGGCTTCTCTACTTTGTGGCGGATCTCACTGAAATATTGCTTCAATGCTTCCAGCTCTATGATGCCTTGTACTGCAACCTACTTAACCTATTCAACTATATTTTCTATAGTTAGTCCCTTTACTGCTAGATGCATGGTCCTATGAGTCTGCTGCAAAGCATTTAGTTTCTCCTAGATAGTCTGAGAAATTTGGCTAGCCTCTTTTGTCCAAGGTTGAAGCTGAGCCTTTAACACTGATTCTTTTTTCTACAGTTCCTGAACTTGTGCCTGTATCATCTTCCCTTCCTGTAGGTGTGCGAAGCACTAGACTAGTGCCCATGTGCACGCAGTGGCCCTAATCTCATCATTTTTCTATTGGGCCTGTCTCATTTATGTACCCAATCTTTACAAGTTTGGGTCCTCCTACAAAGTATCCCATAACTCCATGGCCTTGTTAAAAAGGAATTCACAACCTTTGATGACATTCTCTAGAGTAGTCATGTGCTCCTTGATGGTTGTGCTACACTACTCCCTGACCTTTGGTGGAGTGGTTAGTTCCAGTTTCAGTTGTAGTTATGATATCTTCATCTGGAACTCAAAAGTGACTTTTCCTATTTCATCTTTCAATTCATGTACTGTAGCATCCAATTTCCTAATATTTGTCGTTGCTGCAACATCTTTCGGAATGTGTAATTCCGGCACTAAATTGCATGCCTATGCTATTGTGGCTTCCAGACTTTCACTATGTGTTTCGAGCTATTATTTTTCTTTAAGAGCCTGATCCTTCTCAGTGAATATTTTTTCATTGTTCAACTTAACATCTTTGATCACTACTAGCATGCGATTCTCTCTGATTCGAAGTTCGTCCAAGACCCCTTGATGAAGCACGTGGAGGGTTTGAAGTGGCAACACGACTAAGTTTAACCCCATGCCTTTGATCATTCCTAGTTGAGCGTGGTATTTCTCTAATTCTACACGGATTGTACCTTCTGGTAAGGAAATGACTCTAAGGTCTAGAGTCCTTTGTCTCCAACACACTCTCACTTTCTTATTGTAGGCTCGCTTGAACCCTGCTTTCTTGTGCAACGCTTTTCTGAATTTTTCCTATCTAGATCTGCAATTCAAATAGATCCTTCTGGACACTCACTAGTTTCTGCATGTACTCTTTTTCAAACGGTTGCCATAGTTCCATTGTTGTGTCTCTGACCTTATCCCCAATTCCATCGAGGTCCCCTTCTATGAGGACCATTAGGTCAGTGCATGTTTTGTTGTCTGATTTGTGCTTCTTCCTAGGACCTGATGTTGTTTCCTTAGAACAATGTAAACTTTGAAACGGGAACTCTAGCCAAAAAACACAAAAAAAACATCAAAAACAATGCTAAAAACGAAAAGTGTGTATACTCGAATGATGGCTTTTTTTTAGGGAAAATTTTGAACATGTTTTAAAAATTGCAGTGAGAACAAAATTTTCGTGCAAAATACAACATGAAAATGAAAAAGTGATGATATTGGAACGATGATTGTTTTTAGGGTCAATCTTCAAAATTAAAAAAAAATGCTAGTAAAACCAAATTTTTAGTGTGGATAACAAAGTTGTTTATGAGCAAAAAAACACACTAATGTTTTTGGTAGAATAACATTTTTCTTTCTTAAGTATAAATTCAACATGTCCTCAACCATAACATGCTAGATACAAAAGAAATTGAAATTTTTTCAACCATAAAATAAAAAAACCATGACATTATGAAGAAATTACATCACTAAATGAATTCAAAAGTCATTATTTGTATATTGAATGAAACATACATTATATCTCTAATTTAATGTTTCATTGTAGTTCTAAACAATAAAAATTATCATAATTAAGACATATAATCCAACAACATAAAAATGACTCATAACTTCTCATTTAAGACCATATAGAAATTAAAAATTTTATTTCAAGATATGATGCATACATCAGTTAGATAAACTGTCTTAAACAATTATTCAAAATCACACATATTTTCTTGCACACCATCAGAATTCACATCTTCAGATGAGTGATTGGATGTTGACGAAGATGTTCCATATTCTTCTCTTTCAGCAACTAGTGCCCCATCTGAGTCCACATCCATGCCCATCATTTCAGGTTTCAAAATTCTTCTAGATCTGCGACTAGTTTCAGCAGACTCCCATCTCAACATTGTTCCTTCTGGAAACAACCTTTTTAGAATCTCTATCATCTTGAAGTGAAGAGTTCCTCTCTTTGTTAAATTGAATTCATAAAAAAGTATGTCAACATCCTCCAATTTTAATATGTCTGTGCAGCGATGATTTATATTTGTACCCTTTCTTTTTCTCTTTCCGCCATTTTTTTTTGTCAACTACCATCTTTGGCTTATACACACCATTGAATGGGTGTGTATTTGTGGCATACCAATGTACTTCAACACTTGTAACATCCTCATTTTCTCTAAAGACCTTTATAACTTTAGCAACCCAGAATGGATAGCCATTGGGATCTCCATCTGCTAGCACTGTGATCATGCAACCCTCCTTAATATCCTGTACTGAACCCCTGTAAAGGTCTTCCATGCTTCATGTTGTGCACGAGATCTTCTGGAACCAATATACATCTCTCTTTCCTATGCTTGTGAAGAATTAATAATACCTTGAGATTGTTGTTGTTCAACAATGTTTATTTCCTCATGTGAATTCGACACATTTTGTGACCAAATAAATGGATTTTTCAAAGGTATATCTTCATTTGTTGTTGTTGAAATGATATAACTTTGATTATAGAAAAATGACTCCCACAAAATGAATCAACAATGTCAAAGTACTCATATGTATATCTAATACATTTTTTAATTTCTTCTAGGAAATCAAAACAATTTATCTCTCTATTTTGTCTGCGTGCATTATGAACTTCACCAATTGATTGTAATAACAATATTTTTGATGCAAATATTGGATGATCTGGAATGAACTTCAAAAATTTCAAACCTAATGATGGTGCCCATTCTGCAGTAGTTGAATACTTCTTGCCCCATATTAGTGCTTTCCCATCAATTTTTTTGATACGAAATTGATGTTGGAAGCTAATGTCATTAAGTTTTTCAATGCATTTCCCCTCACCGTATGATCCCATAATAAACCTTCGCATGTCAACAGTTTCTTCTAACACATCAAAAGTAGGCTCTGTCATGTATGATTTCTTAATACATTCAATTAATGATGGCAAGATCCCAACTTCCTGCCTCCTCAATGTGACTAAAAAATGATTGAACATCTGATCAATATGGTCATGAGTGTGCCCAACAAGAAGGAAACCAACCTTTACCTTCTGAAAAATTATCAATTCAACAAGCATATGTTTAGATATCCAAAAACAACCTAATTTTTGTTTTCACGACAAGTGTTGTCCAATTGTAGATACAAAACTTCAAGAAGATTACCAAACCAATGAGAAAGTACATCATGAATTATGGTTATGGTCAGATTTGCATCATTATGAATATTTGGAGCTGTGAAGTACACCCTTGGCAACATTTTCCCATTGAAGACCATACAACCAACCAGGTGATACTGAATAAAATTTTCCTCTTGTAAATTTTTGGGTGTGCGAACAAAATGTTGTAAAAGTGTTTTCTTTTGGTCCATACCATCAATTATCAAACCCAAATATTTATTCGAATTATCATAACACTTATTTCGATGCTTGTACAACTTTTTCCTTCCATTTGTTTGTTGTTAGCGATGCTCCTGAAGTTCTTTGACAATTGAATCTACACAACATAAAAGAAAGCCATTAAGACATATGTTTTCATACTTGATGAATATACAACTTTAAAAGTTAAAGTTATGAATGCTTACCTCTTTCTGACCCTTCACATTTGTCCCTTTTTTATTTAAGAGAAGCACATGTACTGCAAATCCCCATCCTTGTCTTCTTAGGAATACAGACATTGTTGAATTCTTTCTTCCATACCTTCACAAAATATTAATATGTAATAAACCGGCCATGTCCCTCAACACCTTCTGCATATTCTTTGTATAATTTGTAGATTTCTCGTCTTGAAAAATTATCTGGAATATGTATTGTCTCTCAATTTGGCATACACTCTCCATGCTTTGAAAATAAATCTTTCATCCATGACATTGCAGTATTTTATAATGGCCCAAACTGTCTTTTATGACATACTTCTAAATAAAATGTGGGATACTTTTCCAAATTTTCTTGAATTCTCGAGAGACGAAAATTCCAAATCGAATGAAACATTTTGAAAGCTTTTCTACAGATAAATAAAGTCCTAATATGATAATCATAACCTGACAATGTAGATTGCATGCACCCAACTAAATATCAATTTTGCATGCTTTTATTCATTGACAAATATCTCTTCCTGCTCTCTAATGCAAATTTGAAATCCATATGTTTCAAGCAATATTTTTGGCAACATTCACTTGAAACGAGTGCACTAATAGAACATCTTGCATAACTATAACATCCCCTTGTATAACTAGAACATCTTGCATTGATACAAAAAGGTCTGCTCCTACTCCTCGATACAATATTTCTTGGCAACACCTCCATCATTGGATCATCATTTGTATAAGGATTTTCATCATCATTAAGAGGAATGTTATCCACACTATGATCAACCATGCTTTTCAAATACTGACTTGGAGGATATTCTTCATCTTCCCCTTCTTTAGTGCTAATGTCATAGTCCTTAGAATTCAGACTCAATGGAAAATTTGACTCGATGTTTATTGGATATTCTTCCTCATGTGCATTTTTAGTGTTGCTCTCATAGTCCATAGAATTAGGACTAAGTGCATCATCCTATCCTTCATCACTCCTACCTTTATACTCATTAGAGTTAGGACTAAGTGCATCATCTTGTCCTTCATCACTGTTGTTCTCATAGTCCTTATAATTAGGACTAAGAGGACATTGTGACACTCCATTCTTTTGAAATTCATCATCACACTCTTCATCACTGTTGCTCTCATAGTCCTTAGAATTAGGACTAAGTTGACACTGTGACACTCCATTCTTTTGAAATTCATCATCCTGCTCTTCATCACTGCTGCTATCATAGTCCTTAGAATTAGGACTAACTGGACACTGTGACACTCCATACTTTTTAAATTCATCATCTTGCTCTTCATCACTATTTCTCTCATAGTCCTTAGAATTAGGACTAACTAGACACCGTGATACTCCATTCTTTTGAAATTCGTCATCATACTGTTCATCACTACTTCTCTCATAGTCCTTAGAATTAGGACTAAGTGGACACTTTGACACTCCATTATTTTGAAATTCGTTATCACGCTCTTCATCACTGCTGCTCTCATAGTCCTTAGAATTAGGACTAAGTGGACACTGTGACACTCCATTCTTTTGAAATTTGTCATCATGCTCTTTAGCACTGTTGCTCTCATAGTCCTTAGAATTAGGACTAAGTGGACACCGTGACACTCCATTCTTTTGAACTTCATCATCATGCTCTTCATCATTGTTTCTCTCATAGTCCTTGGAATTAGGACTAAGTGGACATCGTGACACTCCATTCTTTTGAAATTTGTCATCAAGCTCATCATCACTGTTGCTTTCATAGTCCTTCGAATTCGGACTAAGTGGAATCTATGACTCTTTATTTATTTGAAATTCTCCATCCCCTCTTTCATCAGTGCTACTCTCATAGTCCTTAGGATCAGGACTAAGTGGTAGAATTGACTTTCTATTCATAGTGGAATAATTCCCAATATATTCATCCATATTAATAGAGTTGTTACGTGATGAAGATGTTGATGCTGTATAAATTGAAACTTTACTATCAGTACAATCCATCCCTTTCAAATAAAAGATGTTGAATGATACAAATGAAGAGTCTTCTAAAGATATTATATAGCTTAGAGAAATGATATTTTCCCTCCAAAAATTTCCCCCCCAAAAAGTTTTGCGAAAATATTTCCCTCCTAAAAGTTTGTGAGATTTATTTCTTTTTATTATTTTATTCTACAATTTAATGAAAAATGAAAACTATTTTTTTTTATGAAATAAATCATTAAAGTTAAAATTGTAAACTACAACTTCTACCTAAATTATTTTAATAGTCAAAGTATATAATATTTACTAAACAATTGAGTGTTTTTTTTAATTTTTATAATACATTCTGAAACAAATTAATCCCACATTCACCCCGCTATAAAACAATTCCATAATATTTGCTTTATCATATTTTCCTTTATCGCCATAAAAAGAATTGACATGTTAAAATTTTTGAAAACTAATTAATCCTGAATTCACAATATGGTAAAACATCTTCATAATTTCACCTATATACTAAATTCCATTATCACTATTACTCACATTACATCAAGGTTTTCTAAGCTTCGTTGAAAGACTTGGAGTGAATTTGTGGAGCAACTACATTGCTATCAACAACATATTCAACAAAGAATTCTCGTAATTGAAAGGTCAGTTAATTTTTTTTCCTTGAAATTTTTTATATTAAATTAGTTTAATGAAGTATATATTTTTTTAAGATTAATACTTTTTGTCAACCAAATTAACCAATACTTCTGTTGTGAGCATTGTGGGTCAGTAAAGTTTGGGCACCCCACCTCGCGCACCCCGCACCACGCAGCACACATCTGCCCACCTCACCCAGTACCACCACACCCCCCACACCTCACTCCCCACCCCCTCACCCCACCCGGACTCTCCCACACCCTCCATCCCACCCCGCCTCACTCCCCGCCTGATCCAGATTTAAACAAGAACACAAGAAATTATAGAGATAACCGTAAACACAAAGATGCAGTGGAAATAATACTTCATTTCATTAATGGAAATACTGAAATATGCTTACAACCAGAAATGGAAATAAACCAGTTAGGGCGATGGTAGCTTATCTCTAAGAACAGATGTGGTGGCTATATGCCTCTGAACTATCTTACAATGAGGCTCAAGGGCCTTTTTATTATTGAACAATAAGGGAAAACCCTAAACAACCAAAACCCTAACCCGAGGAGATGTAACACCAAGAGTTTGTGGGCCCCGTTGGGTGAGTTGGACAACCAACTTCCCGGGGTCGCGCATTGGTCATATTATCTCTGTTTGACGTGCATGATAGCCCGTTGGAAATATATCTCCGAGGACTACAATGGAAAATATGATTTTAGATAGAAAAGATGTCGTCTAGGGCCTCAAAATGGCTCTGAAAATTTAGGACCCAAAAAACTACTAAAAATAGTAAATTGTGCTACAATTTAGGAAACTGAAAAGATTGAAAGAGACAGTTGTGGGGGTCCAAATGGGATAGGTGGGTGGCCACCAACATCCACCTGGATCATTCCTCCCCCCTTAGGAGGAAATGGTCCCCATTGGGTTGAGTTCCTCCCTGAGATGAGGAAGCTTTTGCTGAGCTGGGTTTCTAGTGAGTTGTTCTGCAATCTCTGATGTGTCCAGAAATGGTGGGAAGCATGGTTGACGACGGTCCACATTGAACACTCGGTGCAAGTGAAGGAATGGAGGAATGTTTTGCTTCAAAGCATTGTTTCCCGTAGCCTTGTTACTGGTGTAAGGACCATGTCGAAGTGGTCTGATTTTTTGATGGGTTCTGATAAGGCGTTCTCTCTGCAGATGTAACCAAACTTTGCGCCCACCTGAAACTTGTGTTACCCATATGGGAAGGAGAAGTTGTTCCTGTGTTCTATCATGACTGTATCCCTTTGCTGCTGCTGCTACGTGGAGGAACCCTTTACGGGGGTCATGTATGTAGCAATGATCTTCCCCTTACTTTGGGAGCGAACCAGACAGAAAATGAATTTCCTAGTCTGGGAGATGAGCTTGATGCCTTTCTTAGCAGTGATCAAAGATGTGGCAGTAGGTGGGGCTACCTCAGGTATCCTGCATAATGAATTATTCAAAGAAATAATGACAGCACGAGGCCTTGACTCATACACATCATATCGCCTCCACAAGTATGGTTGGCCTAATAATACATCACAAACATACAGAGGTGTAACATCACATAATACCTCATCTGTGAAGGGCTTGATGTTGTAGGGAAGGTGGCACTGCCACCTAATACTATACAGTTATGGGTGTGGTGTAGTTGGTAGGCCCAACTTCTTCACGACCTCTGCTGAAATAAGGTTCTTTTGGCTGCCACTATCGACAATGAATTGCAGCACCGAACCCTTCACCCACATCTTTGAGTGGAAAAGATGCTCCCCCTCCTCTGGGTCTTCAGGCTCATTCTTCTGGATCTTGGTGGTGGCAACAATGGCACTAGGCTCCGCATCAATGATCTGCTTCCCTTTTCCATTCCCCTTGTCGGGTTTTGGTTCAAGGTCGGAACATGCATCTGATTCGGTAGCCTTCAACTCGGCCACCAATGACTACTTGGTTCGACACTCACTTGTGTTATGAGTGGGACTCTTGTGGAACTCACACCACTTTTTTGTGTCCTTCTTCAGCTTCATGGTGTTATTATTTTCTTGTAGCTTCGACAGGTTGTCTTGGGTCACCCTGCCTTGGCTTTGTCCTTTGGGCTTCGGATTTGCAAATCCAAAGTCTCGCTTCTTCTGTTTGAACTTTTGCTCGATTTTGACAACATATCGGTATGTTGTGCCTAGTGAGGAGATGTTCAAGAACTCCATCTCTTCCTAGATGTATCTGTGTAGGCAGACGTGGTATTTGAGTACCAGATGCAGCTCAAAATCTTTGATACCCAACTTGTTGGCATTATGTTTCAAGTGTTGTCCTTGATGGCAACTCACTCAGAGGTTGGTACAGGTGATGGTAACTTAATCAGAGGTCAAATCTCAGTACAGCAGGACAAGAAAGAGATATACGCAGGTTCATCAAGGAGAACAAGCGTATACACGCAGGTTGGATTCAGTAAAAGCGCGTACATGTGAAAAGTACCTTTGGTCCGTGGCAGTTAGTCCTTGGAAGTTGTGCCTACGGTTTTGGACATGGTGTCTCGACGGACGTGTTGATCCCTAGTTTCGAAGTTGATGGTATTGGTTTGTTATGGTTTTGGACCATGGTATTGAGCAAGGCCTAAGGCTATATAAGGAGAAGATCATTAGGCAAAGTGTGTGCAATTGGGGTGTCTGACGAAGTGAGAGGATCTGGTATTGCTGGTTGTCTGTTCGGGAAGTTTGGCAAGGGTCGGATCTGACAGCGAAGGCATAAGTAATCATTTCTAGATCTGTACGCGGGTTCCCTTTGGAGAAAGTGTGTATACACGCGGTTTCGGTACAGTGTAGTAGTGTATTCTTGATAAGGTTTGATATCTAAGGTTGCTGCTGATTCTGGTGGTTGTTGCAGAGTTTCGGTCTCTGGTTTGGGTTCTGTGTTCTTAATGACAGGGTTTCAGTGATTCAGTATTGGGTTGTTTAATGAATTATGATGCAAGCTTAAGTTGATGATTGTATTGCAGTAATGTTTGTTTTGTACTCTTGGATCCAGTCTGAAAATTGATGAAACGTGGTCCCTGAAAATTGTAGGGTCAGCACCTACGTACTAGTGAATCATTTGCTAGCTAGTACAAGAGCTGAGGGGGTTGTAGCTCCCTTCCAGAAGTAGTTGGAAAAAGAGAGAGGGTTGTATCCCTCTGCAGGTTGTAGCCTGCATACTGGTAAAGGACTGCACCAGTATATTGTAAAAGAAGCTTCTCATTAAAGAAGAAAGAAACGAATTGCAGCAGGTGGTTTTCACCCACATTGGGTTTCCACCTTATATCATGGTGTTCATGTGTGTGGCTCTTGTGTGATGTCCTGTTCTGTTACACTACACCTGTTTACTGTTAATATGCTTAATAATGTTCTGAAGATTAAGCTAACTGAATTATAAGATCTTTGGGTATACGCTAGTTGCTTTAGACACAGTCGCGTGTATACGCTGGTTGACTTCATAGAAGTAGCGTATATGAATCTGAGTATGAAATTGAAAAGTTTTATCTGATATGTTAATACTGATTCACCCCCCCCCTCTCAGTATTATTTTCAACAATTGGTATCAGAGCAGGTCCTTCAGAGGAAGCTTGATCGCTTGAAGGAAAAGATCCATCATAATGGCTAATCCAGAAAGAGAGGCACACATCA